>LQMZ01001863.1:0-11967 GCA_001655765.1 Hemisphaericaspora gorwae
TGAATATTTGGACCATCAAAAAATAATTGTAACCTGTATCCACACGTACAGTTTTTCCGAAAATCCCTGTATATTTCTGAAAAAATGCAACCATCATGCCATTCTTCATTTGCAATTACTACATTGGCGTATCAAGTTGGCGGCAAACTTCCTCGGGTGAAGTATTCAAAGAGGTAGATACCGAAGTCAGTTGTTGGCCACCCTTGAGTTTGTAGCAGAATATCATAGAAGTACAGTATATTGGTATTAACTCAATAACTTCCTTGTTGCCAGAATAAAATTTATATTTTGATAAAAACTAAGCAAGAAGCACCCCCCCATAGTTTGATTGATACCACTGTTCCCCTAATTCTGGAGACATAAGTTGTTTGGGTCTATGATATTAATGATCTGATGTTTCAAAGAATGTGAACCCAGTGTAAAATTGAGTGTGTGGTGATGGTGACTAGTGAACCATCCCGTGGGGGAAATTGGGTTTATTCCTGCAGATAACATGAAAAGTTTTTCCGATGGGTGGGTTTTGTGTCAATAAAAAATAAAGAAACGGTTTAATGCATATGGGGCATTCCTGAAATTAGGAGGTGTTTTTCTCTGTATTGTGGCTTTTTTTTGTTTTTGTTCGTGGATTTTGTGAAAAAATTAAAGGGAGGAGAAGAGGAGCATGAAACAAAGTAATATCTCACCGAGCTTCCTTGTGGAAATTCTCCAGATTGTTGGAATGGCCGTTATCGCAACTTTTTTAAATTAATTGTGGAGAGAACAATATTAAAGAAGATTACCTATTTTTGAGAGATGTTGCGAAGTTTCTAAATTGATTCCTACTACTTTCCCACTCAAGAATGCAAAAGTGATTACCTACCTTTTTGTTCGCACGTTTTCTTATCCTTCATGGCGTCAAATTTTTATATAAGCAAAATCTGCAAAGGATATGAGAAAGAGAAACGAGGCAGAGCCTGGGTCACTAACACATGTTGAACTTTACTCATGAATGGTCATATCATGTTCTGAAGTTAAGAAGATTTGGTATTATTTCGCAAAGGCGTTTTAGTGTATCTAATTTAAGCCTTCGTCCATTTCTTCAGAAGTGAAAGTCCATCCTATCTTTCAGGTCAACCGCACTCTCATGATAGGGCAATTTTTATCAGATTTCTTGAGATAAAGAGAAATTATTTTTTTTTCTGTTACTTCCATAGATTTTCCACACTCCATTTTTCCCTCTCCACTCCCTACTTAGTGGAAAAGAAAAGAAATTGGAGGTTCTTGATAACTATGTAGAACCGTATATATATTTAGCTTGTGGGGTAATATCTGAAGGTTGTATGTTGTTCTCAACATGCCAGTTGAGAAGCAATCTGTAAATGAATATCAGTAATTCTTCATGGCTGTTTATGTGGATTCTCTCAACTCTTCTCATTTCATTTCATTTCATGGGTATTCAGTTTTTGGTGTTGTCCGCGCCCTGTTCCCTTCCTTAGTCCAGTTCACTACTTTGAACGAAGCTATAATAGAATCCCGTAATCTTCCTATTTGGTTCTCCTTTTTCTACATATGTAAAAAATGCTTCTTTTTCTCTAAACAATAGAGAACAACATTTCCCCTTTCTGTTCTATGTTCCCAACCGGTTGAATAGGAGTAAATGAGTTCCAAAAAAAGAAATCCCGGAACAACTCGTATTGTAACAAAAAAATAAAAAAAATTTCTTTTGATGGGGAAGGAATGCCCAATTAGGTAAAGAGCCCTCCACACAATTATCATAATTAAAAAATAGAACAGTTTCTGTTTAAGAGAGGTGACCTATGCACAAAGTAGTAAATGGCGGAAGAAGGGTGGGGGGGAGGCTACACATTGTGTGATACTTCATCAACCAATCTAGCTAAACTTCTATTGTTGGTCTAATTCTTCCCCCATATTAATTGATTGTAGTCTCAGTGGGGTAATAAAAGGAAAGGAAAAGAACCCCAAACATATTGTCGGATTAAATAATAATAATAATGAAAACAATTTTTGGACCTTCCTTCTTAATTGGCATTTCTCCGGGCAATAATGATCTTTCCGGAATGTTCTATTTCGAATACCAATTCTCGCAATAATTATAGTGGTCTCACAGTACAGAGACTCGCAAAAATTATTGCACCGAATTGTCGCAATAATTATTGTACTGAATTGTCGCAATAATTATTGTACCGAATTGTCGCAATAATTGTCGTTGCAATCATTTCTCGTGATATTCTAGTTTTAGGCATGGTTACGTTTGGGTATTAGATTACAGAGTTACTTAACGTTCCCTTCACACATACAATAAATGCGTGTGCACTTACATCTACAGAAGATCCCCCGCCGCAAAAAGTCCCAATAAATTGTTTCTGGTTCAAACAACAACATATATTATTTTACAATGGTTCCTAGTTGCAAAAAAACTATCTAAATAGGCTATGTATCAAACTCATAATTAAAATCCATCCATTGATCGAACCATTGCAAATTACCCAACATATTATCAACATCAGCAGTAGCATAAAAATCTGTAGGATCAGCTGAAGTAATACTTCCGAGGCCACCACCACCACCCATAATGCTACTATTAGTTTCAGAAGCGGTTGTGCTTGTCGGAGTATCCATGTCTTCTTGAGGGGTAGCCTTTGGTTCTTCTTTTATTGTGGAATTTTCTTCATTTCTATATAATTGCTTCTCAAACACCTTGTTGAATTCATCTTTCTTACTACGAGTCGGTTTTTCAGATGTATCATATACCATACCTATCTGTGTAAATGTTTGCTTATTCACATCCGATGAACCGTGGTCCACCCCAATGCTGTTTAACGCCTTAATATCTTCTTCCAAACGAAGGGTCAAAATCCTGTTGGCCATTTTCAATGCCCACATACATTCTCTTACCATCTTGAATCTTTCTCTGAATATCAACTTTCCTTGATCGTTACGAATGGGGGACTTACGCAAAATTGTAAAGAGTCTAATGCTTCCCTTCAAGATCTCTCTCGCTTGGGATACACAAACCCCACCATTCATTAATGTAATCGCGCACACTCCAATATTGAACAATAGTAATAAAACAGAATACCATGGTGTATACAACAATCCCGCTTTGTTGATTTTATCCAAAACGTCGATTACTCCATGACAAGAGTCTAATACCATCTCAGCTTTTAATCCATCACTAGAAATTCTTCTTCCAATATAATTAAATAAAACTTTACCATGTATGCACAACACCAAATCGTAGTAGTGTAATTTAACTTGTGCCTTGACTAGTGAATTCACTCCTTCGTCTACCCTATTAAATAGTAAATCATTCCTGAACCCGTTGTTATTGAACCACTCGTGCAAAGTAACCAACTCAGTATTGATCTGTTGATATTTGATCAAGTGTGGATTGTCATTCGGTGCAGTATGTACAAAGTTAGATATTCTAGCAACATGTATCATTCCCAATGCAGGTAATGTCAACCAATCATCCTTCTCCGTTTCCGTTGCAAAATCGTAGCTGGGATAACTTCTCGTAAAATCCTCATCTCGAATACCACAATATCGACCTGTTTGAAGTCCAAACACTCTGTCAAATGTAAAAGCGCACCAAAATATTCTCTTCGCCTTGAGACGTTCATACGCAGTTGAAATCAAGATTTTTGGATTTTCCTCCTGGAATCCTAATCCCATAGATTTAACCATCGTTATAGCCTGACTTAATGCATGTGAGCAGGAAGTTTGACGATGTGTTACACGAAGATATAAACCAATCAAAAGCCAACTCTGAATTAACTCAAATGATTCCCACTCAAAACTAAGTATTGAAACAACTTTGTGTCCATATTTGAACAACTTTTGTTCGAGCTCGAGTAGCTCGATATTTGGTCCTTTTGGCTTGGAAACTTCACTGAATCGAATTGACAATGCATAAATTAAATATAAGATCGCACTGAATAATTTGGTCTGATTTGTTTTAGAACATTGGTCATGTTGATTAAGTTGCTCCTTGAGGAGGGTGGTATATGCTCCATATTGCTCGCGGAACACTGTTTCGTGTAATAAAGCGAACAAAGGGTTTATTTCTCTAAAGTAGAAATCAATGTAAAACTGAGAATCAATATCAATTTCTGGAACATCTGGTAGTTCTTCAGTTAATAAGTATTTGACACCACTCATATTCCAACCAAAGTATTGAGTACGTGGGAGAGTGACCAACTTTTGCAGATCAGGAGATAAATTTGAATACATTGACTTACATAATTCCACGATTAGTAAATTTTGATGTCGACGTGAAAAACGCCATTTACTACTAGAACTGAATAAAGTAGCTGATACCTCGGGATTTTCAGGTTCTTCAGTTTTTGGTTGTTTAAACGTTTCATTAGAATTTGTTGACAAGATGTTTTCCAAATATTGAACACGGTTTTCCAAGTGTGCGATGTAGTCAGCTTCGTTCGATCTATCCATGCGAGGCAATCCAAATGGCTCAACGCTCCCTAACCTGGGTTTCTTGAGTATAACACTACCATTATCTGAGGCACTTTTCGAAACACTATTTGGCAAATTGGTAGACGGGTAATTCGTGGAGAATGTGCACTCTTTCTTTTGTTTCACACATGTTGAACAAGGATGAGTACCTGAACATTTAATCTTCTGAGTACGACAACGATCGCATGCTTTACTTACTCTCATTCTAGCTCTAGTCGTGCTTGTTTGCTGGTCCTGTAGTATTTGTTGTGGTGGTGGTTGTGGAACAGCAGGCTGTGTTTGCAAATATGATCCTTGAGTAGGATACGGTAAAGGACTAAACAGGAAACCAGCTCCAGGACTTCCGCCTATTGGTGTATTGTACATGGCTGGATTCTTGCTTGGCAAGTTTGGTCTTGGAGGATCATAATTATATGGAGTGTCATTAGATGTGCCATTGCCCCTCACATTCGATTCATTAGGAGGTAAGTTCCCAATGCTAAAGTCCAACCTACTCTCAATAGCATTTCTCTTTTTTGGCATGTTGTATCACCTTAAGACTTGTTTAGATCAAATCCGTTAAAACAACAATTTTATTAATGGTGAAAGAAAAAACCGTTTACCGTTATTTACGGGCCGATTGACCCTAGGTGATTTTGACACTGCAATTGGAAAAAAAAAGGAAAGTTTGTGAAAGCCGTATTTAGGTGATTACGTAAGAAACAAGTAATTCTATGCACAATATTACACGACCAATCTGTTGTGCCAAAAAAAAATTCTTTCAACCAACTAAATAAATCAAGCCATCCAAACAATTAAAATCAGTCCAAGACTCAACCTATATTCGTTAAACATTAGAATAAATGTTTAAAAAATTAAAAAATGCCTTCAGCCAGATTCGAACTGACGATCTCCTCATTACTAGTGAGGTGCCTTACCAACTTGGCCATAAAGGCGGGATTTCTGCATTGTGCAAACCCACTATGTGTTCAACTTTGTACTTTCTCTTGTATGCAGGATGTAAATTTTGTGTAATGTTTTTGAATAAGGTTGAGGATACTTTAGGATTCTATGAAATCAACCTATAATTGTTATGTCTACCATGTTGTTTTACCTCTCGCAAACTATTGAGTAAATCGCGCAAAAGGATATATAAAAATTGTGAAAGTTCTGTCAAGTTTTTTATTGTGGTCATTTTTTGCTTAAATTGAAGAAAAAACTGGTTGCAAGTATAATAACCAGTTCATGGCGTTGGTTTTTTTATGTTATGCCTTGTTGATTTTCTTTTAATGCAAAACAATACATAAGAAATATTTGAAACGAAACACTTTTAGAGGAAAAAGTCCTATTGAAAGAATGATAGGATCAAAAATTCCAATTAGAAAAGCCATTTTGTAATGTGTTAGAATTTTAAAGATTTTTTTTTCAATATACCCAATTTCCTTATACATAACTATTTTTAGTGAATGATGATGGATATGCTTATCACTTTTGTTATTTTTTTTCATGGAAACATATCAGTGCAAGTTTATTAATATAATAGATACATATCTATAGATATTAGAGAAATCTAATTTTCAGTCATGTCAAAGACAACCTTATTCACTTTATGTTGATCAAACAACTCAAAAACCTCTTTACTTTCATCTAAGTTAGCCTTATAATCAATAAATGAATCAAAATCATGTTTCATTGTCTCGAAAATTTCCAAAGCTTCGTTGAATAAAGACCATGAATGACATCTTCCAAATGAAACATTGATGTTCTTTAAATAACATTCTAACCCATTGAATGGGAAAGGTTCGTGACCCATACCTAATGAAGAGATGAATCCATTTCCACGTACTGAATCATATGCTGTCTTCAATGCTGCGGAGGCACCAACTACTTCCAATACTGCATCAAACCCAACATTATCAAGTTCACCAGCTATGAATTCCTTCAAAGCGTCAGGCTGGGTTTCATAATTAATAGTCTTGAAAGCTCCAAGTCTTGACGCTTCTTCTAATCTCGATGGAACAGAATCTACAACTACAATCTTTGTAAAACCAAAGTACTTCAAGATTCTCAATGCACATAATCCCACTGGTCCAGCGCCAATTTGTAAAACAGAACAAGACTTTAATTCCTGTGGTTTCATCGATTTCGTAGTTGGTTGATTCAAAAAATCAACAATCTTCTTTACACCATAATACCCAGTGACGAAAATATCAGCCATAAGGACATATATTGCATCATCTCCATCACCAACTGGTTTCTTGAATAAAGTATTTTCAGCATATGGGATCCTAATATACTCAGCTTGACCTCCATCTAGGCCAATCTTACCAAATGTGTTTGTCTTTGCACACTGGCCTGAATATCCATGCGTACAATACCAACATTTTCCACATTGGATAGTAAAAGTACTTAATACATTATCACCTACTTCAAATTTGGTGATTTCACTACCAATAGCAACCACAGTGCCCACAAATTCGTGACCAATGATAGTATCAACAGGTCCTTTTATATGACCTCGGTAGGAATGGAGATCAGTTCCACATAAACCAGAATACTTGACCTTTACAATTACATCAGAAGGAAGTTGGATGGTTGGAGTTGGCCTTGTTTCCGTACGGATATCACGTGGGCCATGAAAGACCACAGCCTTCATCGTTGATGGAAATGTAGTCATGATTTTCTAAGTGTCTAAAGTCAATTCCTTGTAGATGGAAGGTGAAGGAAATCAGAGGAATATGTATGTGTTTGAATTTGAAAAATTTATGGAACGGGGTCACCACGAGAGAACGGAAAAAAAAACTCCCCCACACTCTAAAAATTTCCGTGCCAGGTACCCGAGATCAAACCCGAACATGGCCTTCATTAAACAATAATTAAATCTCTATAACAATAACCTAAATATGGTGCTCCAGATAATATTCTGCAAGGACAGGAATACCTGCTTGTACTTGGAAATTCTATACTGTATACTGTAAACAACCAACATAATAATGTTTAAACATATGAAATCTCCAATCAATGCATATGCGAAGAATATAAATGTAGTCAAGAGCTTCAAGACCCACATGTCCATGTCAGGGTAATACTTGAGCAAAACATTGGCAAATTTGAATATCAAATTATCAGTATGTATCTTACATTTACCATCCTCACAATCAGTAACGAGCAAGGTCGATATCAAATTGAAAGTCGAT
This sequence comes from Hemisphaericaspora gorwae, assembly GCA_001655765.1. Lineage (NCBI taxonomy): Eukaryota > Fungi > Ascomycota > Pichiomycetes > Serinales > Debaryomycetaceae > Hemisphaericaspora > Hemisphaericaspora gorwae. The sequence goes on from LQMZ01001863.1 coordinate 7,650, forward strand.
ATTAAAAGAATTTTCCAGCTTGGTAAATCAGGTTGTTCTTGAAGGAAATATAATGTGTCCCCCTTATGTCTCTCAATAATTTCATGCCTTTCCAATAAGATGGTAAAATCTTGCAAAACAAAACTAAATGCGTCCCTCATGAAGTTATTTGAAAATGTCAAAATATCACAGAACATGAAGAATATTCTGAATACTTTATGGAAATAAACCGTTATAGCAATCATGACTGCAGTGAAACGAAGAACTTTCACTACGAATAGTACTAGATCGGTTATAAATGTAAAGAACCAGTTTATAGCATTTCTTCTGGTAAGGTTCTGATACACTAAAACAAAATTAACTAGCGGGACTGGAATATGTTCAAACAACCAGAAAGTGTATATATATCCTTTTCGTTGATGTGTACTCTGTACTATTATTCCGTTTTGTCGAAGCATACGTTCCAATGTTTCAAGCTCTCGTAATTGTTCATCTGGACTTAAGTTTTCAAAATGTTCACGTAGATGGCCTGTTTGAAATATTTCAAGAAGCACTCTCCCCTCTTGAGACGATGTAGGATGACCACCGGGAACGTCCATGGAGTATGATATACGTATAAGGTATATGTATAACGAAATCAATCCAAAGATATGGAAGAAAATGTATATTGAAGATAAGTGATCATGACGGATTTATTTCAACTGACATTTTTTTTCTTGTCGTGGAACGACGGGTATGATATAACCAAAATGGCTTAGCTGCAATATTGCTACATACATTACTGGGCCTTAACTTATAGAACATTACATTGTAGTATTTAAGTTTCTATTTTAGATAATCAATGCGAACCAGAGTATACTTATTCATCAAAGAAATCTAACATACCAGCCAAGCTTTCCTACTATACAATCTTCATAGGTCATTCTAGAGCTGATATTATTCCAGTTTTTATGCTATTTATTGATATACTAAACGTGTATCAAGCTATGACATTTCATTTTCTTGAATTATTTCTTCAAATGTACTAGTCAGAATACTTAATATCCGTTTTGCTGCAAGCTTGTTACTTATTGCTTGGGGATCTTGTTGGCTGTATTTCAATAATCTCTTCATAAACTGGAAACATTTCCTAACTAATTCTAACTCAGCCGACAATTCCTCAACAATATATCCTTTCGGGATTTTTAGATCGTTGTCAGTTTTTCCCCTTGCTTCAACTACCACTATGATAACACAGGTTGCAAATAACGTCTTTAGATCATATACTATCAAAAGAGGTAATGAAGATAGTACTTCGATCAACGAAGTAGTATTCTTTAAGATCTCCATTTTTTTCGATTCAAACACCAGTTCTTTTTCATCTTCTGAAGGTTTGCTTAATCCATCTCTAATTAAATACGGCAATTCAACATTCAAATCAAAATTTAACGACTTTAAAATCAACTCTTCTCGATATAATAACTGATCTCTCCACCTCCAAAACATCTCATGTTGTTCGTCAATCATTTTTCCAGGATTTTTCAAATTGCACCCAATCAACGCTACTTTATCAGGCTGTCGATAACAATCATTGACTTTACACGATATAACAATCGCGGCACATGCAACGTAATATTTGGAGGATGTAATAGGTGTTCTCATAAAAAACCGATGCAAATAGATTGTAGATGTTAGTATTGTAGGCCCATCGAGTTTTAATTTGTGACCTAAATGAATTATAAAATCATGGATTGATTCTTTAAGCTTTAATTCCTGTGGGATAGTTAGCCTTTGCATTCTTGTTGGAGACTGGTTAAGAACTGCATCTTCTGTAAACAACCATGTTAGTTCTTCTGGTGATGTTGTAGCAAGAGAACTAGAAGTTATCGAGGTGCTTGACTGTGAAGACTCTGTTTGTTTAGATGAAAGGTCCGGTATACTCAGACTATCTGGAATACCCTTAGAAGTCATCAAATATTTATATGCAATGTCTTCTGTGCAAGATCTATGTATATGTAACCTTTCAGAAATTACTTGTTGATTTCAATTTTCTGATTTGGTCGCGCAGACCTTCAAAAAAATTGGCTGTGAAAACTTTCGCCTTGGACCTGGCTTCACCGACTTTTCCAACACTGGGACCAATCAGCTATCTTTTCGAGCGAAGAGCTCTTTCTTTAATTTTTAATGCGGAGCTAAGATGGGGTTTGAATTAATATTTTCAATCAAATACCTTTGGAGTTATACTGAATTACCGCATAGAACAATAATCCAGCTAGAGAATAAGTTCAAGGAAATACAAGAAACACCCCATAAGGAAAAGAATAGTTCAGATTAGATGCAATACCAAATGACAGAATGGGAATTAGAAATAGATCAAAGTTACAAGAGTCTATCCTCTTCTTATGAATACCATTTTTGGGCCAGAAGGGAACCAACTTTCAACGGGTTCCCTTAAACCAAGAGAATTTCCTAACCAAATATTTCACAAATTTCCAATACACATATTACCCCATTAAATGAAGATTACCTAGAATCAAACCATTACACTCCTTGTACTATGAATAAATCCCATGGTTAGTTTTGCAACCTTACTATATCTGAAACCAATGTTCCGGCATATAACCCTCGCACACACCAAAAGTTTTTCTAAATGAAAAATTTTTTTTTTTTGATTAAAGCAATTTTTCATTCATCGAATAATTGAATTGAATTTGTTTTAATATATTCCGATCAATATTACAAGTTTATTAACCATGTCTACAGACTTCATGCATTTAGTTAGGCCAAATGTTGCAGCTCCTGCTTCAGGTTCTGCTACTGGCCCTTCCAAGGTCAGAATTCATGCTTCCGCATTATTACAAATCTTAGAAATTGTATCAAAACAGGTTTTATCCAGCAATAAGAGAATAATTGGTAGTTTGTTAGGTGTTAGATCTGATGATGGAAATGAATTTGAAATCAGAGATTGTTTCATGGTTCCATGTAACGAAACTGGTGATTCTATTGTTATTGAAGACCAAATTCACAAAACGTTATATCAATTATACAAACGATCCCATCCAAAAGAAACTGTTATCGGTTGGTTTGGAAGTAACAACGAAATCGACTATACTACCAGTTTAATTCATGATTTTTACTCCAAAGGTAGTGACCGTGCCTTCCCATTCCCAGCTGTACACTTAAATGTTAAATTCTTAAGTGATGATAACCAAATTAAAGTACCAGAAATTGAAACCTACATCGGTGGTGCCGTTGGTAAACCAAGTAGTGGTCAACAAATCGGATGGAAAACTGCTACTACTATCAACTCGTATATTTTCACTCCAATTCCAAACAAAGTGATAAACGGATCAATTACTGAAAAGATTGCTTTCCAAAACTTGAAAAATAACGATTTAGTTAATGACTTATCATACTTAGCCCAACAGTTGAACCAACTTAATACAAATATTGATCACTTGTTAGCTTACATTGAATCTAATCAAGAAGATACCGATTTATTGAGATTATTGAGTAACACATTATTAAACAAGCCTAAGTTATTAAATAACATTGAAGAATTACAACAATTATTCCGCAATCACAACCAAGATGTTATCATGATCGAATATTTGACTAGAGTAGTTAAAGAACAAATCGAAACAAGTGCTAAATTTACTGCCAATTGTGATGCTGTTAAGATGTATTAGAATGTGGCCAATAGTATCGGCCACGAAATAACAAAGAAAAAGTTCACTAAAATGGTCAGTTAATAGGTTTTTTTGTATATTAGTAAGTTTAATTTACTTAATAGATAGTAATTTTGATATAATAGTCAAGATTTACATGAGGTAGTTAATTAATCCTCAAATTTCTTAATCTTGGGAATCTAAGAATTTAAAACTAAAAGTGTGGAAATTTTCTTGGACTCAGAGATCGTTTAAATAAACCAAGCGAGCCATAGGAAGAAATTAGTCGTACTACAGTTATTAGTTACATTGTCAGCTGATTTCCCCATTTGTAACTATGGTTGCCATGATGATGGTCATAACGTTGTAGAACGCCATAGCCATAATTATCTAGCCACATTAAACTACTTCACTAGAAATTTGGCATTATTTATGGCGTGAAAAATTACGTCAGTTCTCCTGCCCCAGCCCAACCGCCTTCCCCCTCGTTTATTTTGAATTTTCAAGCTCATCGTAAACTGCCAAAATTTGGAATGAAAAAATTTTCTAAAGGAGGAGAAATTTGACTCTAATTCTCAATCCCTTCCCCCTTACTTTTCATTGTTAGATTTATCTGTCAAAAGACTTATCTTTAAAGGAGCATATTTATATATAAATATATATATATACCCACGTTTCAGCCCACACGATAT
>LQMZ01001865.1:0-12671 GCA_001655765.1 Hemisphaericaspora gorwae
AGTTCGAATAAATTCACTTCATATTCTAATTAAACTTTATATATTTTCCAACGTGTTTATTTAATATGAATGTATTTTAATGGTTTCTGTAATTTTAGAATTGAATTATGATAAACCTGTAGGTGGTTTCTTTAAACTACTTAAAACTTATTAATGTAGAAAAGTGTTCTCATACAAATAACTATTGGAATTGTTTGAAGCGTATGGGCTGACTGAAATGAGGACCCTACCTGCAAACTTTAATACTATTAATTTTTCTCCTTGTCAACCGGACCAGTAGAAAATCGTTGTCAGAACAATTACCATTCTATCGATAATGCCTAATTCTAATTTCATTATATCTAAGAATTATTTGGGAAATAAATGTAGGGGCGAGTATTAAGCTTCGATTTTCACTGAAAATACTTGTCTATTGCTGAGGTTTCGTCATCGAATTTCCGTTATCTATCATTGACCGGGGTAAAAAAGAAACTCTGAGAAAAAACTGTTGGGGTCGAATAGAGAGAAACAAAAAAAAAAAACTGGTGACAATTTCATGCTTGTCAACTTAACCACTTTTACCCCAAATTATTCTTTTAATTATTAAATACCATGTCCAATTCTGCAGTTTCAGACGAAGAGTGTGAAATCTTTAATGGCTTTGGTAGTTCACCTATTGCAAGAAACCAAATGAGAACAACGAAGAGGTGGTCCTTCCACAACAACACCAGACCCAATTTATATGACTTACCTGTCGACGCCTCTACTGGGGGACCTCCTAGAAGGCTAAGTGACATTACTGGGATTGATGGGGTCCATAAAACACTTGACCCTCTTTCTGAACTAGGAGGTGCCCAATTATATTCTACTGAATCTGGTAGGTTATTCCATGCCGGGAAGATAATTATTGCTCTTGCTGGACTACCAGGAAGAGGGAAAACCCATTTGTCGGTTTCATTGACCAGATATTTGAGATGGCTAGGCGTCAAGACCCACTCTTTCCACTTAGGGGATTATAGAAGAGCTAGCGCTGAAGATGATTTAACTCATGATTTATTCGTTCCTTCCCCCAAGAGTGAAAAGGCTCACGCAATTAGAACAAAGGTGGTGAATGAATGTCTTAATGATATTTTGAACTTTTTCAAAGCCGATAAGGGCCAAGTTGCAATTTATGATGCAGTCAATGCTATCCCAGAATTTAGATTAGAATTGCACAACAAATTTACGGAATTGAATATTCAAGTTTTATTTATTGAAAGTTTAGTCACTGATGATTCTATTATCTTAAAGAATATGGAGGAAGCCGCTAGATTATCACCAGATTATCATAATTGGGATTATGAAAAAGCTTACAAGGACTACAGTGAAAGAATAAATATACTAGCCCCATACTACAAGCCTATGGGTTCACTGGAGGAAGCATTGTCATATATTAAATTTGTTAATTTTGGTGAACGAATCGAGTTGCACAATTCTAACTATGGTTATTTGATTAATAAGGTTGTGTTCTACTTAATGAATTCAAGAATCAAACTGGGCTCAGTATTTTTTGCAAGATGCTATAAAAATTCGTTGGACTTTACCTATGACCCTCCATTAGATGAGGACGGTATTAAATATGCGAAAAATTTGACCCGTACGTTAATTGATCACTTAGAATCACAAGGCAAGAATTATATTGAAGAAAATTTGAAAGCTACTGAACTCAAACGTGAATTATCCGTCGATGAAAGACAACCTGCAGCAGGTGTAGATGGTGTCGATGACGATTCGTTGGTAATTTGGACTTCTGTTAAAAAGAGAACAATCCAAACCACAAAGTATCTAGCAGAGAAGAATATCAAGATTAGACATAGGATCCAACTTTCTCAAAAGAATCCTGGAATTTCTGGAAGTCTACCAGAAGAAGAAGTTGCAAAGAAGTTTCCCGATGAATATGCGCAATATTTAATGGACCCTTATCATTATAGATTTCCTCGTGCCGAGTCTTATCATGACCTAGCGATTAAGATTGAGCCATTAATTTTAGAAATGGAAAGAATGAGTGGCGATATAATGATCATTGCTGATGATACAGTCTTGAAGGTTTTTTATGGTTATTTGATGTCTTGTTCATGCTATGATATCCCTACATTGGATTTCAAGACTGATGAAATTATTGAAATTAAATTTAATGCTTATTCTAATTCTGCCGAAAGAATTAAGATAAAGGAATATGACAATTGATGTTCTTATTTAAATATGTAATGTATATTCTCTATTGGTTATTTTTATTTGAAGTTTTCGCATCTCTTGTAGTTTTTTTGGTTGGGGTGAGACCAAATTGAAATTTTTGTTTGCCAAGTTATGAGGAGTTTAAAGGATTCAAATGGATCAACTTAATAAAAAGAGAAAAACACATAGTATGAGTTCATTGATTCCTACCGCCCAGTATACTGCGCTGGATATACCAGAACCGCGCAATTTCCATCCTGGAGAAGGGCCGCATTCAACTTATGGCACAACAACCCAAATTTCAGAAATAGTCATAAAAGCTGGTGGTACAGATAGAGACAAGCCAACAAAACATAAAAATACCCCGTTGGGAAATTTACGAGCACAGTTGACAAGTCTCCAAGATCAAATAAACGTATTCCTTACAGAAAGAATGAAGCTTGAAAAAGATAAAGCTAAAGGTGAACAAATAGAAGAAGATGTGGAAAGAAGAATATTGGATGAAGGTGTCGATGAACTGGATATTGACTAGTGTGTAAGTATCGGTTTCAATGGTATATGTATTAATAATAGACTATGATACAAAATATATACGAACGTTGATTATTTCTTGCCTACTATAGCAGTCATATTATCAATTGTCTTGTCAAGGGTTGTTTGCAAGTAATCCTTCTTAATTGTTAGGCTCTTCTTAGTCTCACTAAACTCGTTTTCGTCGTCATTCAAGTCATTCAAGTAAGACTTGGTCGACTTCACAACAAAAGCCTTTCCGACACCTTGCCACACATTCTCTGAAGGCTCACATAACTTATTTAATCTCGTTTTTGTAGAACTGATCACATTCAAGTTGGTGTTGACTCTATCTAATTGTACATTGACCATTGATAATTCAGCACGTGATTTATTTAGCTGGTTGTCCATTTCTATAAGAACTTTTTGTAGTGCTTCTTGATTCATTGTAAGGAGGTATCGTCTATCTATCTTGTCTATCCAAGTTATGAAATTGTTGCTTCAGTCACTGTGAAAGAAATTTCGCATTTGTTTCGTTCATTTGTATCATGAACTAGAAATTTTTTTCTTCAGTTGTTTGAACGATTTTTCATCTTTAAACACCTTTATCCCGAACTCTCATAGATTTTTCTTTTTCTAAACCTCGGTGAATATGCTTAGAGTATCATTTAGAAGGGCCCATGCCTTTGCATCATTAAGATGCTCGATGCCGAGCACAAGATTCTTTCACAGATCTGCCATTTCATTCGTCCAGTCTGCCAGGTTTAATTCTCCATTGGGCATTGACAAAACTTTAGAATCCAACATTCCAACTGAAACCAATAGATTATCGAAAACCTTGACCAAGTTTTGGGAAAAGGTTGGAACGGTATATAATGCAGAAGCAAAGGCATATGATATTCAGCTTGATGGAAAGACTTTGAAAACTCCGTTAGGATATCCACTTTCTGTCCCAGAATCTAAGAAACAATTAGCACATTTGATTGCTCATGAATGGGCAAATTTGCCTGAATTAAAGATCAAGACCAACACTTTGCCATTAACTTCGTTAGCAGCTAGAGCTGTAGATTTGGATAAAATTAGAGAAAATAGTGAAGAAGAATCCAAGCATGAAGAAATGGTTGCCAAAGTAGGCGATGTTGAAGATATTAAGGTAAATATGTTGAGATACCTTGATACTGATACATGTCTTATCTTTGCAACTAAAAAAGAATATAGTGGTAAATTGAGACAAAAGCAAGAAGAATTATATAGACCTTTGATTGAAGAATTCAACAGCTTTTTTACCACCTATGCCCAAAGCAAAGGTGGATTTTTTGCCAGTCCTCAAGAAAAAATCGAATTAGAATACTTGGATTGTGAAACTGATGGTTTAAGAGGAAATAGACAATCTGTCACTACTCAAGAAGTGGTTTTGGATTGGTTGGATAGTGTTCCCATCTATGATTTGATAGCTTTAGAAAAGTCTATTTTGACAACTAAATCCTTCTTGTGTGGTGTCTCCTTACTAAGATCAAATGTTTCCGACGAAAAACGCTTGAAGGAATTGTATCAGTTTAATAAGAACAGTATTAATGATTACTATCACAAAACAATTGAAGAAATTGTTGAGCTAGGTAATTTAGAAACCATCTTCCAAACAGAAGAATGGGGCGAGGTAGAAGATACACACGATGTTGATAAAGTAGACTGGTTAAGGAATTTAGCAAGTGCGGCTTTAGTATGTCATTAATCGGAACTCTTTCATGTAGATAGAATAATAGAATAAATTTCGTAGACGCGTGGTTAAAGGTTTGGGGTTTTTTTTTTTGCTTTTTAGCGGCAGTCATTATTAAGTCAAAAGCCAAACCGGAACTAAAAAAGAAATAGAAATAATAATAATATTGATAATGTCAAAGTGATTAACTTTTATTTTACTAGAAGAATACACTTATAAGTAAATTAAGGATACGTGATATTAAAGAACTCCCAACCTAGAGAATCTTTCTGACATTAAGCAAAATAAAAAGTATAGTTCAACTGTTTGCTTTACCCAAGCTAGTGGACAACAAATAACACAACGAAACGGATATTAGATAGTTTAAGAGACACCAAAGTTCCCTGAGTACAAACAAGTGGATAAAGCTTAGTTGTACGCGCTTTCTTTCAAACAAACTAGATCACTTGTAAGTAACACGAAAATGGGACCAAAAGGTAGTGGGATAGGTCGGATTATCAGAAATGGCAACCCCCATAGACTTAATAGTAAAGAGCATTTAGCGGGGCTGACCCCGCGAAGAGTAAAGGTATATTTACTAAATGGAGAAGATTGGATAGATAACGGAACTGGATATTGTGTAGGGGAGATAGATTCCGAATCAAATTCACCATATTTTCTCGTTAGAAGTGAGTTAGATTCCAATACTATAGTACTCAAGTCATACCTTGAAGGTTCAATTCAGTATCAGCGGCAACAAGAAACATTAATAGTGTGGACGGACGCATCGGGAAAAGATTTGGCGTTGTCATTTCAGGAGACTGAAGGATGTGCTGATTTGTGTGATTTCATAATTAAAGCTCAACAAGAAAGTTTTAGTCCAGGCATATCGTTGTATTACGTGATCCCGAACATTGCCGAGGGGGAAGAAATAACAGAGTTAGTGACAGGGCCAATAACATACCCGGAAGATCCCCTGGATGAAAATCTAGAGTCCATCCTAGAAGTCATAAATCAAGGCTCCAATGCCCAGTTTTCCAAAACAAAGATCCTGGAATACATAATAGCGAATAACTACTTTATGAAGCTAGTAGAGGAATTTCATAAAGCCGAAAGAACGAAGCAATTACCTAACTTATACAAATTAAGCGAAATCATACGGTCTCTATTCTTATATAATGAAAGTGCCTTGATTGAAAATTTTTTAGAAACGGATTCCAAAATATTGGCTCTCGTTGGAATATTGGAATACGACTCAGAATTTCCTAAGTTCAAATCATGTCATAGAGAATTCCTTCAGGCTAGGTCATTTAAATCAGTTATGCCAGTTGCTAATTTAGAAATATTTAAAAAAGATTTTTATTTGAATTTTTTGAAAGATGTTGTATTAGCCAGGTTTTTGGATGACCAGACATTCAATTTGATATCTACCTTGATCTATTTGAATCAAGTCGAAATAATAAACTATTTAAAAGACGCCAATCTTTTGCGACAACTATTTAAGATTTACGAAGAAAAGGAGTCAAAACTAGACTTAAAAAGGGATGGAGTTAAAATGCTACATCAATATGTATTAATTGCAAAATCCCTTCAATCATACCAAAAGCTGGAATTCTTTTCATTCTTGGTCAAAAATGGATTGTTCCAAATGATCAGCTTTGCCTTAAATGACGAGGATAGTAAAATGCGAGTATTAGGAACTGAACTAATTGTAATTATAATTGAGCAAGATGTGTCGTTGGTGCACTCCCTAGATAAAGAGGAAACAATAGATAACTCTGATCCACCAATTACCAACGTGGTACTAGAAGAATTAGGCGGAAACAATGAAATTGTTGAGAAAAAAGAGGAGGTGAAGCTTAAATTGTCCGATGATATGACTTTAATCTCAATATTGACTAGACTTTTGGTAGAGGATAAAAGCCCAGGGTTGAAGTTACAGGCAGTGGAAGCATTGAGGATATTACTAGATTCAAATATTGCGGGGAATGGAGGCAGCCTTGAATGTACCATCGACGATACTACAAATGATACATCGGGAGAGTTTAAGGATATAAATACCAAGAACTATTTTTCAGCATTTTATAAACAGGTTGCGCCTAGTTTATTCAACAATTTGATTGTTCTAGCAAACACTAAAGACGTGAATTCCCAACCAGTTACGTCGACGATTCAGGGGAATGAAGTGCTTTATCAACATTTATGCGATTTGATTTCTTTCTGCACCAGGGAACACAAAATTCTAATCTCACGACCTTTCTTCTTGGAAAATCATATCTTGTTGGGAGCGTCTAAATTGTTGGATTCCAATTGTAAGCTTACATTAAAATTAAGCGTGATTCGCTGTTTAAAGAACATAATTGGACTTAATGATAACTTGTATTGTCGCTATATTATTGTTCATGATATTTTGGGTTATTTCTTTAAGTTCTTTGGCACAGTAGTAGATGAGAACAATTTAGCTAATTCAACGTGCTTGGACTTCCTCGAAATTATTATTCGAAATTGTGATAATATCATTTCAACTAAATTGCAAAATTATAAATTATTGGCAAGGAATATATATGACAACTACAAAGAATTCCTTGTCACTAAATTAAAATATGTTAACACGGGGAGAGATTTTATTGAAATTGTAGAACGGTTTCATGAAATAAATAGACCAAAGCTCAAGAATGGGCATCATGACGATGATACAGATGATAGTTCGAACGAAAATGAAATAAAGACGGATGACTTGAATGTAGGGTCAGACGAAGAATTTCTAGAACATAATGCATCTACCCCTATGAATGATGATGATTTAATTAATGAAGATAATGGCGACCATAGTTGCCTAAATGGCGATGCACAGGCTGAATATCCTGTGGCTAATGGTAGTGAAGTTTTCGAACGTGAAGTTGGTACCCTACACAAACGACATGATAGCAACACTAATGGAAACGTGCGTGGCGAAAAGAGAAAACGGGAGGAAGAGAGTCCGATTGATGAAGATTTATTAGATAAGCAAAATGATGAGGGAAAGAGCTCGTTAGAATCGCTGCCTTCGAGTATAAACTTTGTCGAAGGTTTCAAGTCTGATTTCGTAAACGGAAACAAAAAGATGGCATTAAGCGTAGGATCTATGGCTCCTGAAGACGTATGATTGTATAATTGTATAATTAAACTAGAGTGTAATGAAATGTAATTCTATGTAATTGGTGAATAGTTATTTGTAAATTGCCAATGTATTTGTAGTTAGCACCTCTCAATCTAACGGGTTTCTAAAGAAAATTAATTTATCTCCGTGCAGAATCAACCTATACGATTTCTAATTTAGCCTCGGATTTTTTTTCCCCATTTAGTGTTTGTGGGGCAGATAATGTCCTCTGAAAAAAATAGCCCTATTATAAAATCAAGCTAATTTTCTACAGTCTTAATTTCATAAAATCCCACAGAAGTAAATATTTATTTCAATAGCAAATAAGCATACGTTAAAACAATGGCAGATATATTAGATGAATCCTGGGTTAAAAACAGCGTCTGGAAACCGGACTTATTTAAGGGTAAAGTTGCTTTCATCACTGGTGGAAATGGAAGTATTTGTTCCAAACAAGCAACCGCTCTTGTTCTATTAGGAGCTAATGTTGCTATAGTTGGTAGAAATGTTGAGAAAACTGAAAAATGTGCCAAGGAGATTGAAGCATTGAGACCAGGTGCCAAAGTGTTGGGGCTTGGTAATGTTGATGTTCGTAGTGTTCAAAGTTTAAAGGAAGCCGCAGACAAAACAGTTCAATATTTAGGGAGAATTGACTTTGTTATTTGTGGTGCTGCTGGTAACTATTTAGCAAGTTTCAATCATGTCTCCAGTAACGCTTTTAAGAGTGTCGTGGACATTGATTTATTGGGTTCATACAATACGGTAAAAGCATGCTATGAGGAATTAAAGAAGAATAAAGGGGTTATACTTTTTGTTAGTGCAACATTACATTACTATGGGGTCCCTTTCCAGATCCACGTGGGTGCCGCAAAAGCCGGTGTTGATGCCTTATGTAATGCTCTTGCGGTTGAATTAGGTCCACTCGGAATTCGTTCTGTTGGTATTGCACCAGGTCCAATCGCTAATACAGAAGGAATGTCAAGGCTTGCTCGTGATTCTGCGGAAGGAATTGCAAAAAAGGTCCCATTACAAAGAATGGGCACAACTACGGATATCGCGGATGCAACCGTCTTTTTATTCTCTCCTGCTGCATCTTACATTACTGGTGATGTTTTAGTTGTCGATGGGGGTAGCTGGCAAATTGGTCAAGGTGGTTCGAGGGACTATCCCGTTTCTATTGTGGGAGCCCTCAGAGACGGTGTCAGTAAACTATAGTTTAGTTTAGATTGATAGTAAAAATAATCACCGTAGCAATCTTCTTATCAATTTAAATAATTAATTTGACATAAAAATGGATTACTCACGCTAATACTTACCGGTAGATGTATAAATCATCGTCAAAGTGTTCAATGATTGTGGAAAATGGTCACTAGAGTGAATGGGGCAGTTGGAGGCAAAATATTTCCTCAATCCAAATGGGCTGGAGGGCGTGGGTAATTGAAAAGTTTACAATGCTTTCAAAGAAATGGGCTCTCGTGCAGTTTAGATAATAAACGTCATCCAATGGAACTCCAGTGGATTGGTACAGGTCAAGATCGACCTTGTTAAATTGTTCCCAATCAAGATAGCAGGTAAAATAACAGTCGATCTGTTCTAGAGGGAGTCTAGCAATAAATTCAATCTCCTTAAAGTCCAGAAAAATGACGTGTTTTAAATTCAACCAGACACAGTTTGGAATTTGAAAACATGGATCATCAGAGCATTGAGTCAAGACACTCGCTATATATACCCGAGCTTAGGTAATACAACTCTTTATTGCTTAAGATTTCTGATATCATTTATTTTGCGCAATACTGTCAAATGAAGAATCTTGATTTTGTAACAGTTAAATAACCACTCTTGGAAGCTTGCTGTTGGGGAAAATGGTTAGCATATTTCAATTACTTTAGGTTCAGAATATTGGTAAACAAGCAAGTTTATGCCGCAATTGTTTCATGTTAAACTAGTATTTCAAGATTTCTCTTTCGAGGATCAAAAGTACAGTAGTAATTCTTTATGGCCGATCCTTACTCGTTGAAGTGCAATACGTGTATAATGCTTCGCTTGTCGGAGTCAGTTTTTGACATTATAATTTCTGGTGAGTCTCCAGAGTAAGAGAGATACTACTTCGCTTTGTATTTGATTATTTTGCAATTTCTAGCTATATGAGTTTATATGTCTATGAGAACAGTTAAGTGTATCTTGGGACACATATCGATTGTTTGCGCTGAGTATTTTTTTGTCCTAATATAAGATATTCTACACACGCAACTACAATCTCACAAACCCCATTGTTTTAAACACACCAAAGAAAAAAAAAGTCAATCGTGACAGTTCTGGCGTTATCAGCAAAATTTTCTTTTTCTTCGTTTTTCTAACACACATTCCAACCACTTGTACGTTCAAAAGCTGAAGAAGAGGAGATACAACCCATCAAGAGACAGATAAATTCTGATAGATCCACACGTCCCATTAAGCATAACTATAGACAAAATACAACGGTGACATATTTTATTATTCATTACGAAAACAACCTGATACAGCATAATGTCAATCGATCCAGAAACTCGTAGAAAGTTATTAAGATTACAAAAATCGGGTGAAAACAAGAAATGCTTTGACTGCTCAGCCCCAAATCCACAATGGGCCTCTCCAAAGTTTGGTATTTTTATTTGTTTAGAATGTGCTGGAGTTCATAGAGGTTTAGGAGTCCATATCTCTTTTGTTAGATCTATAACAATGGATCAGTTCAAACCAGAAGAGACATTAAGAATGGAAATTGGTGGTAATGAAAGATTAAAGAATTATTTCGCTGCAAATGGCGTTGATTTGACGTTGCCTGCTAAAGCCAAATATGATAATTATGTGGCTGAAGATTATAAAGAAATGTTATCATGTGAAGTGGAAGGAAGAGAATTTGTTCCTCAAGATCATACTGGTAAATCTATACCAGATGCTGAATCCTCACGAGCATCAACTCCAGCGTTTGGAAGTGCCCGCTCAACCCCACAATTGTCTAGTGACCAAAAACAAAAGAATGAATCATATTTTGCCGACTTAGGTGTTAGAAATGATCAAAGACCTGAGCATTTACCTCCATCTCAAGGTGGTAGATATGCAGGGTTTGGTAACACACCACCACCAAACCAGAATGGTTCATCTTCTTTATCTGGCTTCAATTTAGATAGCCTTCAATCTGATCCTTTGGGTACTTTATCCAAAGGTTGGGGTTTATTTTCATCTTCCGTAGTAAAGTCGGTTTCCGAGGTCAATGAATCTGTAATCAAGCCAAGTTTAAGCACTATTCAATCCAGTGAGCTTGGTAACGAAGCAAAAAGAGCCATGGCTCAATTTGGTCAAAAAATGCAAGAAACCGGTAAATATGGACAAGAGACTTTCCAAACTTTCACTCACGAAGTCAATGAACAAGGACTCAATAAAGCCATCGATAGCAGATTTGGAAGTTTATGGGGAAATAAGTCCGAGGTCCCATCTGCATTTGGATATCGTAAGCCGGCAGAACAAACAGGATATACGCATTTATCAAGTGGGTCTAAGAAGGATGAGGATGATGATAAATGGGATGATTTCTAATGAATCTTCTGAAAAGGGGTTACTTTGTACCATAAATGTCGTATTTGAATAGATTTTATATACAATACTATAAAATACAATCTACAACCAGATTGGGTTCTGTTCATCTTGTAATCTGTAATTTCTAGCGATATAAAAATGAATACATCTCTTATTAAAGGAATTTTTTCATTAACTGGTTTTTGATTGTCTTCCTGCGTACTAAATAATAATCATATTCGTCTCTAAAAGATCTATAGGTATGATAATAAGAATCTTTGACATAGAAAAACTTCACTATTGGCCAATTTAATATGGTATCAAGAATTCCGACATCTCTTGCAAGAGATGACACAATGAAAAACGCTACGCCCAATACGAATCCTAGCATTGCACCAACAACAACTTGTGGGATTGTGTGGTACAATAGGTAAACTCTTGAAAATGCCACCAAACTCATCCCTGAAATCAACGAAATGAAGCCTAGGCACTTTTGAACTAATGATAAATGGTCCACTTTTTTTATGATGATGCAAATGAAATATGCAGCAAAGAAACCCATAAATTGAGAATGGGCTGATGGCATCCCATAGGAAAGGCTATATGATCCAAGCCCAAATCCTTTATGAAAGTCGGGTCTGGGATGTTTGACAAGTCTTTTCACTATTTTATTTGCAATTTCATTACATAAATGGCCGCCCACTATAACCACCGGTTCTATTTCTCTCGTTATAAGGAACCACGATGTATAAAAGACCATAATATATATTGGCAAAAGGGATAAATGTACGGATATCATAGATATGATATCCTTAGGATCATATAATATGTATGTATGATCAAATGGAACGGGTTTGTATTTTGGATAGACTGTCAACATATCGACTGTGTCGTTAAACAGAAGCATGTTTCTAAATCTTCAAGGATGGTTGTTCAACGGGGATTTGATGAGGTTTAAATATCGCGAATTTTAGTTAAATGCTGTTTGCAACGAGGTATATTCCGATTTCACCTTCTATAGCCTAAAGCAGTTAAATTTCGTGTTGTATTTTTTCAAATCGGTTATGGAAAATAGCGAGGTTTATTTTCTATCTACACAATCGCAAATGACAATCGAAGAAAAAAGGAAAAGAAATTGAGTAAAAATTCCATATTAAATTGAAATTGTTAACTCAACCATTTTTTACTTGAATTACCAATTGGTATTGCATTGTGTTATTTAACGGTGGTATTGCCAATTCTCCGTATGTGCCGAGTTTTTGGTCATTTATATGCAATAACTCAACGTGGCACATTGAAAATCGTACTAGTTTTTCTGTGAATTTAGCTTATTTTTACATCAAAAAGGACCAGAACAAAGATAGATTTGATCGCAATTTGCAACAAAAACAGTACAAGGTCATATTTGTGATTATTCGCTTGCATATAATCATGTGGAATTATAAAGCCTTGTTTTTCGCCCCTTCCAACCTCAAATCATTGGGTAAAGATTCCAGAAGGGTGCATTAATTGACCTTTTTGTGCATCGGAGCATGCACTACCCAATTATAATTACAAAAATGTTCTAGAAATTTCTAATCA
>LQMZ01001872.1:0-18988 GCA_001655765.1 Hemisphaericaspora gorwae
TACTTTGTATAATTTGCTGTTATTTAGAATTACTGGTCTCTGAAGCAATTGGTATATCTTTCAAATGCGTTAGTTTCGAATAATCACAATTATTACGTTTATTGGTTATTTCCGGTTATTTACTGAATTATTCAAATATAAAAGAAGTTGTTAATTCCTTACTTTTGTACTTGATTTAGTTTTTATTAGGATTAATATACGCAACTATGCAGTCTTTATATTTACGTTAAATACTACTCTATTAAGACTAGTTAGATCCGCTGAATCACTCAGTATCTTCAATCTTTCAATTGGCTCCAATTACATATATTTATGGTTCTGAATGTACCACCAGATACAAACTCTAACACAATTGGTGATGGCTTATTAAAAAGGGGATTGACCGTATTCTCACATTTGGGATGTGTCCCGCAAATAATTATGAGGGTTGTTGCCAATCGTTTCACCATTGAACGAGAAAAACCAAAATTTACTTGCACATGTCCTAAGCCACCCCCGCCCCAAGTCTCTCCCTAAGCTCTCCCTAATCCCACGGCGTTCTAAAATAATCCTCGCCCGTCTGTAGATGAAACTCGCTGAAAATTTCACTTTAATAGATCAAGTTTTCGTTCATTCTTCTTCCAATATACCCACAACAACTTGACTCAATGAAACATATTAAGAAATTAATTAAAACCAAGAAATTGGTGTTGGATGGTGCATTGGGTACAGAATTAGAAAATTTATTACCTAAAGATTCCCCCATTCAACCAAATGCTAAACCATTATGGTCAGGATTGGTCTTATTACAAGATCCAGACTTGGTTGAAAAAGTCCATAGAAGTTATATTGATGTGGGTGCAGATTTATTAATTACTTCAACTTATCAAATATCTTATGCAAGTTTAATTAAACATACTAATCTTAATGATAATGAAATTTTGAAATTATGGAATAAATCAGTTGAAGTTGCCCAAATGGCAATTAAGAAATCAAATAGATCTGATATTGGAATTATTGGATCAGTTGGACCATATGCTGGTTTTCTTGCTGATCTTTCTGAATTTACTGGTGATTATGGAAATATATCAAACAATGAACTTGAAAAGTATCATTTACCATTGATAAAGTTTTTCATGGAGAACAATAACGTTGATATAATTGGTTGTGAGACTACTCCAAAATTCGATGAGGTTAAAGTATTGGTTAATATTATGAAAAGATTGCAGAGAAAGAAACCATTTTATATTAGTATCAATTGCATGAAAAAGGGTGAGATGACGGATGGCACTCCGATTGAACAGTTGGTTGAGTATTTGAAGCAACAATTGGGCGATAATGACCAGTTTATTGGATTGGGGATCAATTGTAGCCATTTTGATTTAATAAATGATATTATTAATGATATTGAAGGGTTACCATTGATATTATATCCTAACTTTCCATTTGGCCAAGAAACTAGGGATGATGAAAAATGGAAACAAGAGGTTTCGAAATGGCTTTTGAATGAGAATGTAAGGATAATCGGCGGATGCTGTAATACAACACCTTTCAATATTAGCCAAGTCGCTCAATTGATCAAAAATCAATGAACCTATCTTGGTGAGCAAGTGATTACCACTAGTTACTGGCACATTTAAAGTCTTATCATTTAGAGTAGTTCTCGCACACTAAAACTCATTTCGATATATCAGTGTCGTAAACTAGTAATGTAACTTATTATCATCTATACGACATAAAATCATTCTATAAACCTCTACCTAATCCAATCTTCTAGTTGCTTTGATAACAATAGGGATCATACCACCAGTTGAGATGGTGAAATGCCTATGACGAAGAACATTAATGGCAGATCTAATGGTACCAGCATGTGAAGTAGTCGAGATAAAAGTGTTGGCATGCTTCTTATCAATACTTAATTCACCATCAGCAAAATCACTTTCAAACAATTCTTGTAAGAATCCATTTACTCTGAGGGATTGTTCAGTCATTGTTTCTCTAATATCAGTAAAATAAATGTCATTTTCAACTAATTCATCAGTGACAAATCCAAATTCACCAAATCTTTCATCAATAATAGTCTTTGTAGATCTTTGATCACATAAATTTCTTCCAAGTGTTTCCCTTAACTTTTCCTTTACAATAGGAAGTTGTTCCTTTGGCTTAATATCATTCCAAGTAAGAACAAAAGTTCTACTCGATCTTTGCATTGGTGATACAAAGAATCTATTAGGCATTGGTGCACCCAATTCCAATTCTTGTTTCCAAAGTTGACTATTTTCTTCAGCTTGTTTCATACCAATATCAGTTAAGTTTGGATCAGGAGCCCAAATCATCTCACCATCAGTTGTCAAAGCATGATTCTTTTCATTCCAAGCATCAATACCATATTTTGAAACACACAAATTATGATAACCTTGACCATGTCTAGCAAAGAAAATTAACTTGTATGATTCATTCTCCCCGGAGTTATCATTAAGTTGTTTCAACTGAGAAATGATGTCTTCCCATGATTTCAAACGACCCATGTTTTCCCAAGCATAATTGAATCTTAAATCATTAATCGAAGGATCAGATTGTTTGAAAAATCCATCAACAACTTCAAAATGCCATGGGAATATCCATTCTCCTTTGCGATCCTTCCCATCCTTAAGAGCCTTGAAGGTTTCATGATACTTTAATTCATCTTCAGCATTCGCATGGGCATCAGCATAGTCATCTTGAGTAGGGATTAGAAGAGATTGTTTTGTCATGTTCGTTGTTGTTAAGTAAACTTAGTTAACTTGTTATCTACATTTTCTTAAAAAATAGAAGTTTAAATGAAAAGAAGAAATTGAACACGTTGAACAGAATTCCATAGCTATTTATAGTTCTGTGTTTTGTGTTTTGTGTTAGCGTGGGAGTTTCCCTATGAGTAATCATCCCAACTAATGTGACGTTGTAGATTGCACAAACAGCAACGGTTAAAATTTCGGAAGGCTAGATCTGAAAAAAAAGAAACATCGTGCTCCCCCACTTTACTGATTGTAACTCTAACGGTTTACTACAATACCTATTAGGGACATTCCGCATTTTAAATGGGAATTATAGAAAAGAAGACATTACCTAAAAACTAATATTTATATTCTTGTAACATATCGGCTGCATGCCTATGGTAAGTGTTTAGTTCCGAATATTTTATCCGATCTATTTTTCACCTCGTTGTTAACATTTGTCGCCTTAGGCTTACGCACGCCCATCCTAAGGTCATTACATCCATATCAACTGTTTACATCGGACGCCTTAGCGTTGATCGTACGATGCTTTCTATATCCATGACCTCCTTACGTCACCTCATCTGCATCAAGTTATCCGTTTATCCGCTATCCTACACTTATCATATCATCTAGTCCTATAAGTTCTCCAATTCCGAATTATCTATATAAAGGTCAGGAATTCCCTCTTCTTTAGCTATTTTCTATTCAGTTCTTCAGATTCCTCTTAAGTTTTATATATCCTATAAAATAAACAATACCTCAAATTAAGACACGTTACATGAGATAGATTATACAATTAGAGATTACTAGATTCTTGAACTCACTTTCGCAAGGCAGTCCGAAATGAAAGATCTACTTCTTTCTTCTACATCCTGGAGAATAAGCCACTACTAATTCCTTTCACGAAATGAATACATTATATATTTCTGAAACAGTTCCGAACATTTATCATGGGGAAAACCCTTCCAATCCAGCTATGTTTCAAATAGAAATTCTCAATGTTGAAGATTTTGAAGATTCTATTAGCTATACACTCTCAATCAATATCTCTTTGTGATTATTAGTTTAGTATTTCTTTAGTTGTTAGATCAACCTTTTGGATATTCTTCGAACTAAAGCATTGTATTAACAATTGCATACACGTATTGGTATTGGAGTATTCTAACTTTGAACCCTCCTCTGCTGTCATATAGTAAGGTCTTTGCATATTGTGAGGATAACCTACTCTTTGCTGGATATCTAGATCGGATTGTTCCTATAGCAAAGCTTTGAGAAAAAACTTGATAGCATAGACTCAGGGACAGGAAGCTAAAATATTGAAATCATATGTATGGTTTTAGAAGAAGTATTGGATTGTCAACATACATGGTCTGTTTTGATTTGATTATCGAATATATTAAAGTTTGGAGAGATCTGAGAATTCAACCCAGTTCTGAACTAAATCTTCTACAAATATTTGCAATTTTATTGATTGATTTCACAAACATAAGTGTATATTAACAATGTATATAATAGCACAATCTAGAATTGAAAATTCAACAATGCATTCTGTAAATAACCTAGTGAAAACACCTAAAGAACAAACCACGGTGGACTTGGTCAACTATATCTAATGGTAGCGATGAAAATCACTCTTTGAAAACCTAGTTGCTTTAAAAGCAGCATATATGATCAAACAATAAGTCTGCAATCTCGAAATCTTGCTATTTCCAGTCTGAGTAGTCATTATGAGATAAAATATTTCATCAAAGAATAACATATAACCAACCATA
Organism: Hemisphaericaspora gorwae; assembly: GCA_001655765.1. Classification (NCBI taxonomy): domain Eukaryota; kingdom Fungi; phylum Ascomycota; class Pichiomycetes; order Serinales; family Debaryomycetaceae; genus Hemisphaericaspora; species Hemisphaericaspora gorwae. The sequence goes on from LQMZ01001872.1 coordinate 4,508, forward strand.
TCGTTCATACAAGATAAGTTATGTCTTAAGTTAACTAATGTATGGAGAATGAAAAGTAACGAATCTGAACGTTTAATTTTATTCATTGATTTTTCAATTAACATGATGACTTTGTTTAGAAAGGATGAATAATTCTTTTTCAATTGGTAAGCCGTCATTGTTGAATACAATCCAATTGTTTGGTACAATTATCAATATTGGCGTTAAATCTTCATAGATCCAAATTTGCAAAAATTTGAGTGAAGCAAACAATATTCTTTTGATTGCACAAAATCAACTCCGATGTAATTAACGAAAACCGCGGGAAATAAGATCCGCCAAGATCTAGCACTAATAACCAGCTACTAGATTGGTCACAACAAAAGAAAAGTGTGACCACTACACCTAATGCTAGCCAAAATGTGTACATATAATAATGAACGTCAAGCATATCTTGGCTTGAATCAAGACCAGGAAAACAACTTCTCAAATGGCCAGGGTCCAATCGAACAACAATAGACAAGCGAGTATCAGAATTTGCATGTGAAAAATAAGAACATATAATGTTTAACTAAAATCATAGGACATGTAATGAATGCTATAAACTATTTACAAAATGAAGAATGATTTATATACCTAGAATTGAAAACAAATTACAACAAATAACACCAAATAATAAACAACAGTTGAAAAACAGCAAAACCAAATATAAATAAGAAAAACAAAAAAGAACCGTTTTGAATGTCATTCCTCCAGGAAAGGAAGACTTTATATGCAATATTATAGTAGATATATTCTATTAGAAAAGTATGATGGGTAAGTGTGTGTGTGTGTGTGATTGTGACGCGTTCATGGGATTAGAAGTCTGGTAAACACATCTTCCAGACAAGTTCTGAGTATAATTTCCTTAAGTTATCAACTTCTTAACTTCAGTCAAGACATTCTTGTTGTCAAAAACACCTGTTTCTTGCCATTTTTCATTCAAAACTTCTAAAACATTCTCAAATGCCGTTTTACCCAATTTTGAATTTTGACCAAATCTCTCTACTGACCAGTCTTCGATCTTATCACATATTCTACTAATTGAAGCAAAGGCAGTAATTTCGGCACTTTGCTTAAAAAGCGTGCCTTGTGAGGGCAACTCGGGATCTGGTTTATATACAACAGTTTCATTCACCAACAATAGGTTATTCATGGTTAAATTTGAAGATTTCATCACCAAAGTACGATTGGTCAAATCGACTTCACTAATTTCTCTAACATAACTAATCGTGGCACCACCAACTATAAACGAAAGCCAATTTGGTATAGACTGTTTACATCCTATTAGTCTTTCAGAACGGAGAACTTTGGTAGCTGGATCTAATGATCTCAGTAAGATGTCTACCGATATGACATGAGTTGATAATTCATTGGGATACTTCTGCCAATTAGCAGCAGTGACTTGTTCCCATGGATAATTGAAGTAATGATCTGATTCAAAGAGCTTCATCTTAATTTGCTTCTATTGGATGATTAGAGGATAAACTAAGTCCGAAAAGGGAATCTGCGTCGGTATTTATATATTAAAGGGGAATGAAGAAGTCACAAAAATTTTTCATTTCCTCTCCATGAATTTCTTTTTTCTTTCTTTTTAATTTTTGTCTTCGCTTGTGATTTACTTTTTTGCTTACAAGGGGGCAAATGGCTATTGGGCAAATTGTCAAACGAGTCTTATGGTTCTTATTGCGGGGATACTATTGAGCTGGCATTTTTTGCTATATGGTGTTTGCTAATAAAAGGTATGTGCTATGTGAATGAAATAGTATCTATTTTGTAGGTTGTTAGCTCAAAGGGGGCTTCTGGCAAAAGCTCCGACCCCATATACATTTTAAACGCCTCGGACTCTCGGCGGTCATCGGAATTAAATTTAATTTGCAGTCTTTTATTGCTTTTTACTATATTCTATAACTTAATGACCTATCTTATTCCTAGTATACACATTTTATTAATAAAAACACACTGGTTAAAAGCCGGTGGAATCATCGGAATCTTCTTCACTTGACAGTTCGCTTGACAGTTCACCCAGATCATCCGACAGGCCGCTTTCACTTGATGATGATCCCAGAGAATCACTAGCTTTGCCTGTAATGATCATTTTCTTTGATTGATTGTTCGTAGTTGTATTGAAACTTGCCTTCGTACTCGTCTTCATAGTAGTCTTGGGAGCATACTTAGCTTGGGTAGGACTATTTCTCACTCTTTGGGAGATTGGAAGTTCATCTTCTTCTTCTGATGAGGAACTCTCGCTTTCACTATCACCACTGCTACTGCTGTTGCTAGAACTTTCGGATTCACTATCGCTGGAATTCTCAGTCTCGGTAGCCTTTTTAACATCTTCACTTTTATGGTTCGTAAATGCTTGTCCTGTACTATCGCCCGTGTTCTTGGTTTCTTCTGTCTCACTTTCACTGCTTTCACTGTCGCTGTCACTGCCACTGGAACTCGAACTGCTTTCACTACTCTCGCTTTCACTTCCACTACTACTTTCGTTATCCTTGGTCACACTTGGTTTCCTTCCAGTATCGGCGAGCTGTTTGACGGCAGCAGACTTGTTTACGCCTTCTCTTTCTTTATGCGAATCGCTTTCGCTTTCACTTGAGCTGGAGCTTGAACTTTCACTATCATTATCACTAGATCCTTCACTTTCGGTTTTATTGACGGAGTCCTTCTTGATTTCGGTAGTTATTTGTCGAGCTACTGGTGATTTCTGTTCCTTTTCATCTGCACTTTCACTTTCGCTTTCATTTTCACTGGAACCTTCACTGCCACTGTCACTACCACTATCACTGTCACTACCACTATCACTGTCACTTTCGCTTTCGCTTGAACTGTCACTTCCACTTGCACTATCGCCTGTTCCTTCACTTTTCTTAACAGGTTTACTCTCATGGACCTCGACATTATCAACTTTCATTGAATTTTCGTGTTCGTCACCATCACTATCACTATCGCTACCACTGCTGCTTGAACTTTCACAGTCGTTTTCATCTTCACTTCGATTACCAGTAGGCCCATTGTTCTCTCTTGCAACTGCTTCAACCACGTCAGTTTCCATTCTGTTCTCAATTTGATTTCCATTTTTCTTAGCTGCTTCAGCTACCCTCGGTTGCACGCTGTTATCTACTTCATCAACTTCCATCTTATCTTCATTATCATCTTCACTGTCACTGTCACTTTCACTCTCACTACTACTACCACTCTCACTACCACTACTGCTCTCACTTTCACTGCTATCAGAATCGTTAGACATCTTAAACAACTTCGACTTAGCAGGACTAGCCGGTCTGTAAGGGCTAGATTTAGTTTCTATAGTTGTGATTGGCTGTCTTAAATCATGCAATGAGGCAATTGGCTTTCTTTTAGGTGTATTCACCTCCACTTCTACCCGAGGTTTAATTTGGAATTTGGTAGTGTTGGAAATACGTGACAATGGATCCGATTTAATTATACCGCTAAGTCTACCATTATCATTCATGGGGGGACTTATTAATGTTTTTGGTTCGGATTCTTCTTCTGAACTGGATTCTGAATCTGACTCGTCGGAACCCGAACCGGAGCTGGATTCTTCAGAACTTCGCGAGCTCCCATCTGATTCTTCACTCGATCTTCCGGAACCATTTTCTTCTTGAGCTGGTTCACCATCTTTTCCAGGAATTGGAGCAGATTTGACTTGTGACGTTTCAGTCACTTTAATCGGTTGTACTGTTTCGCTGGTAACCTCCTCTTCATTTTCAGATTCACGTGAAGATTCCGATTCACTTGATGAGTCACCTTCTTCTGACGAAGAAGACGCTTCCTCTTCCGAATCCGTCTGGGAAAGAGTTGGTTGGATAACGTCTAGGGTATTCTGTTCTAATGTAGTGTTTTCGTGTGTAACTGTGACGGATTTATCTTGGGAATCAATATCCACAGTATTACTAACTGCAGGGTTTATTCTCTCATTTTCATTACCTGGTATGGCAGGAGAAGCCAGGACTTCAAGACTATCATGAAGGTTTTCAACAACATCGGAGTGTGTGGCTTTCAAGGCAGCCACTCGTTCTGTATCTATAGACGTTGTATTATTTTCCTTGTTTTCATTGTTTTCAACTTCATCTATTTCCATATCATCTGTTGACCTTTCTTCTGTGTTTGAAATTGATTTACTACCATTCTTGCCAACGCCGATTTCACTGTTTCCATCTTCGTTTTCCTTTTCTTGTGCAGGTGGCATGACTTCAAAATTAAGGTTGTCTGTTGTGACAACGGCGGATTCACTATCAATATCCATATCATCCGCATCTCGTTCGTCTCTTTCTGTAGTCACCGGTTCTTCTGCTTGGGTTGTCTCTGAATTTTCCAGGCCGGCGGCAATTTGAGATTCATTTTCTGCTACTTCTGTTTCCCTATCAGCATTATTTGCAACTTGAGGTGTAGTTGTTACCTCAACTAGTTCATTTTCTTTTTGATTGACAATTGTTTGATCGACTGGAGTTGAAGCTGTAACATGAATTTGGACTTCGGCTTCTTGTACCTTTTCAGCCTCGGCGTCAATGGAAGGTTCAGATTGTACTTGGACTTCATTAGTTTGAATAGAATCTGTAATTATTGGTTCAAGCTCAGGTGAAGCTGTAGATTGATCATTCGCTTCGTTTACAATTTCTTCGCCGGCTCTTTCCAATTGATCGCTGACTGTGCTTTCAATTTCCTTTGTTGATTGCCCAACCCTATCAAGTTCAACTTCCGAGTTCTGCTCAATTTCAACTTGCGAGTTCTGTTCAATTTCATTAACTTGATCTGGAATTCCATTTCTTTCTACTTCTTCTGGATTTGAAAAGATGGCGCTAGTTTGATTAGACCCTTCTGAAGCTGTTTCAAAGGCCTTGTCTATTGATGCATCAATAACATGATTATCGCTATTCGAGACATTGCCATCTTCAACAACGTCTACACTAGTTGTATCACCACTAATTACTTTAGAGGCATTGGCACTGTTGGATGCTGATGGGGTATATTTCGTTCTAATTAATTTCGAAGCAAAATCGTCCTCTTCATCATCTTCATCGTCTTCTTCTTCTTCAGACTCGGTACGTTCACCTCCTTCCACTGCGTTGCCTTTGCCCGAAGGTTCTATAAATCCTAATTTAGCTTGTTTGAACGATTCTATGATTTTTGATTTTTTGATCGTTTCTGGAAGTGGATAGGTAGCAGGACGCTTTTTCGAATTGAGTTCTGTTGTTAATGTTATCTCTTCAGAATTTGATTCACTGAAAGCAGGTGCCGTTGCAGATGCAGTTGAAGCAGTTAATGTTGTGATCTCAGTAGGCATTGACGAATTGGGTACCAATTGAGAAGAAACCTGCACAGGAACATGTTCATGATCGTGTTGAACCTCATTGGCTAATGATACGTTGTTTACAATATCATTGTCGATGTATAATGTTGAGACAAAGCCTGATTTGTCTAGAGTTGGTTTCGTAAAATCTTCATGAATTCTATATGCTTGTTTGAAAAATTCGAGATCTTTGGGTTCAACTATAAATTGTCTTGGAGATACAAATGTAGATGAAGTTTCTTCATCGGGAAGATCAAACCCCAGACTTAATTGATTGTACAAAATGATAAACTTAAAATATAAGTTTGAATTAGTTGATTGGGATAACATAGGGAAAAGTTGTTTCATGAAGAATTGATGAATTTTTTCGAAATCAACTTGGACTGAAGGACAGATGGGTATTGTAGATAACTTGCGAATGATATCATATAAATCCTTAATTCCATAGTTATAGTCCATAATAACACTATCATAATTGATATCATCCAATATATATCTGTTGTCTCTTTCAATAATTCTCTTATTTCTAGTAACATGATTGAACATTTTCAATAAAAACCCTGATTTCATGACATTTAGTTGATGAAAATATTGTAATGTTGGATCAGTGACTAATGCTTTGATAAGTCTTTGATAATGATATAATAAAGTTGGAATAATGGCAATCCTGTCAACATTTTCAATGTGTTCTGATAATTCACTAGTTACATAATCAGTCAATCCGAAATCACCAGGTAATTTCATATTTTCTCGATTTAAATATTTATCCAATTTGGAATCAACATATAAGATTTCAATATTTGAAAACGTATGATCTATTAATCGACAATTATTCTGTAATATGATTAAAACTTTTCTCTTTTGTAAATAGAAATTAGAATTGATTCGTAATAAATAAATGTACAATTGATAAGGATTAAATAATCCATTTGGGAAATAATTAAACTGATTTGAAGCAATAGTTGACACGACAAATGGATCTAAAAACTCAGTAGTTGATAAGTTACCCAGCAATGACACTGATATTATTTCATTCCCCATTGAAAAATTCATTTCATTGAAATAGAAAACATTATTTGACGCGTATTCATTGATCCTACTATGCATATTTTGAAACTGAACTACTAAAGTGTCATCTCCTTCGTTTATCTTACTCTGATAATATTCACCTAACCTTTCAACATCTTCAATCAACTTCCTTTGATCAACTATAGGTAAATTAGGATGAAACATTTCAATAAATTTCAACAGAAAATCAAGAACATTGTTCAAATCTATTTCAGGAGTGTATAATTTCAAAATATATTCAAGTAGGCATTGATAATTAGTGGAAATTCTCGAGTCTCTTCTGATTTCACTTTCTTCTTTAATTATTGATTCAATTTTAGACCGTGAAAGATCCAGGATCATTGTATGGAAATAATGCCAGGTGTTGAATATAGTATGATCAAATGATATAGATCGTTTATGGTTGTGATAATCTAGTATTACCAACTTCAAATCGTCAGTGATATAAAACATGGCGGTCGTTTTGAACCTCTCTGTTAGTTGGCTTTCCTTTCTTATATTAACAAGAGAATGAAAAGTGAAATAAATTTTAAGATCTGATAGATGCCGAGGTCGTGTGGATGTAAAACACTAAACATTTCCCAATTAGGAAGATTGATTTTGAGCCGCAATAATACTTACGAAACCTCTTAAAAAGATAACATCAGTTTTTAACAATCATGGGTATAACATTGCCATTCATTTTGTAGAAGGTTATAAATATATTGGTGTTCATGTATAAAAAATCCAAATCAGATTCCCTTGACAAAATCCATATAGAAGAGAGATTTTTTTCACTTTGTTTTCTCTACTTGCAACACAAATATCCCCAAACATAATGAGAATGGGTGCAAAAAGTTATACAAAAATCATAATTTTTTTTATTTGTGTTCTTGATAGCTCCACAACTCAACAATCTACGCTTTAATGAACGACGAATGATATTAATCAACTCAGCCTGTCAGGAAAGTGTTCTTCCCACCACCCACAATACCACTAGGATTGCCACCACCACTACCACCACTACCACCGCCTCAACGGTCCTTGCACATCATGAAACACATTGGCAACCGCATTGCAAAAAACCATTTTATAAGATAAGAAATATGTTAGATACAAAATCTAATCCAGCTTCATTATCAACATATTCGAATTCTCCATTTTCAGAAACGTCAAGTCAAGCCAATGAAACTTCAGTATCTAGTTACGAACATCATCTCCTAAAGAAACATAATCATGAAGTCAGTGGTTTAAATTTGGAAGTTTATGAAAAACCATGCATGTCATCCCTGATGGTCGATTTGAGTACCTTGGGTTCATTCAATATTGATTTTGATTCATTAAGTTTAGATTTTGATAATGAGTTTATTGACTCCAGTTCTGTTTTAGATATGAATGTGATCCAACATCCACCATCAAATAGATTGTATCCAATGAATGACCATAGAATTGAAGATGCAAGAGCCATTAATGCAACAATTGCAAGTGTTATCACCTCTCCAATAGCAGATGAAGAAGAAACCGAAGAAGAAACCGAAGAGGAAGTGGAAGATGAAGATGAAGACGAGGACGTGGAAGATGAAGATGAAGAGGGAGATGAGGACGAGGATGAGGATGATAATGAGATGTTCGAAGATACCGTAACCGGCTCAATCATGGATTCATACAAAGAACTATCGATTATGGAAAGAATTCTCAGTATTTTCAAAACAAGAAAAGTCAAAGATATCGATAATTTTCATACTACAACAACAATGAAAATTCCATTGAATACAGGCTCGCCAATCCCTCATGTTTCAAATAAGGCACAAACTTTACCTAAATTCTTATCTCCACCACTTCCACCAAAACAACCACCAACAAATGAAGTAGCTCCTTTTGACATCTCAATTTTCCATCTGCCATCGGATGAATCCAGTCTTTATGAAAGTAGTATTAAATTTGAAAATAATGCCGATATGATAATATATCATGATCCTTCAACTAAATTTTCAGAATCTATAAACAAGAAATATCCTGGATTGAAGAATTTTTCATCTAGGAACAAACCAAAGAGGAAACTCTCCTTGGGGTGTCTTTCAAAAAGTCTTACATTCCCTCGTTTTAGATCGAGAAAGGAAGCAATGGAAAGGGTAATATCGTTACCAAGAGCTCTAACAAGAAGCAGAAGTGAATCCGGCAATATCGACGGGACAAGCAAACCCTTTAAATCAATACTTAAATCAAGAGTCAATCAAAACTATGAAATGGAGACTTTGAATAGTCTTAGAGATGATTCAATAAATTTTGATGAATTCTTAGAGAATTTTGAAAATTGTGAACAAGAAAAGTGTGCTAAAGAACCAACATTAAATTCATTACGTTATGAACAAATTAGAAATTATTATTTTTATTACGGTCAATAGCTTATATTTATATATATTCAATACAAACGTTTTAACGAAAGTTGTCCTGTTTAGTTTGGATAAATTAATTACCGAGAAATATTCCCACCATCTGGATATATTTCCCATTTCGGAAAGATATCCACTTTTCGAGGCTGAATCTGAAAAATTTGCATTGTTTGCTCCCCACCCACTTAGCCCAACACATTCCACCACTGTTGCTCTGAGAGCTATAAATAATGTCGAAATTCCGAGATATATCCCCCTGACAAGGATTGTAGAGTCAAAACTCCAAGCAACCATGTCAACAGTATTCGTTTCAGGAGCCAGTGGATTCATTGCCCTGCACACCGTCCAGCAATTATTAGATCAAAACTATATCGTAATTGGTTCAGTCAGATCAGAAGCCAAAGGAAAAGCCTTATCTCAAGCTCTTCAAAACAATCCAGACTTCAGTTATGTGGTCATTCCTGACATCTCCACCCCAGGTGCATTTGACACTGTTTTAAAACAACATCCGGAAATTACGTCATTCTTACATATTGCCTCGCCATTTAGAATGAATATCACTGATCCTGAAAAGGATACCTTAATCCCAGCAATTGAAGGTACTAAGAACGTGTTACAATCAATCAAAACCCATGCTCCACAAATTGGTCGTGTTGTTATTACATCATCTGATTGTGCCGCTAGGGAATTCGAAGGTAAGAATCCTAATGTTACACTTGACGAAACAGTTTGGAGTAAAGCCACTTATGAATCATCAAAAGTTAATCCAGTATTGGCATATTTAGGTTCTAAACCATTAGCTGAAAAATTGGCATGGGAATTTGTCAAGACTGAACAACCAAATTTCGAATTAGTTACTGTTTTACCAAGTTATACATTTGGACCACAAATTGATGATTCATTAATATCTCCAGTATTAAATCAATCATCTCAAGTTTTGGAACAAATGTTATATTCAACTCCAGAGTCTGAATTGCAGCATCATATTGGAAGTTTTATTGATGTTAGAGATGCTGCTAGAGCCCAGGTTGTAGCTTTAACTAATAAGGAAGCAGTTGGAAATAGATTGATCTTATCTTCATCTAGATTCACTTCTCAATCAGTTTATGATGTATTAAGTGAGAGCTACCCTGAATTAAATACTTTCAAGGGTGAAAAGGGATCAGATATTGAAGAAGTTAAGGAATTACCTAAATTGAATTATTCAAAGACTGAAAAGATCTTAGGATTTGAATATATTCCATTGAAGAAATCAGTCGTTGATACTGTTGATCAATTACAGCGCGTTAGAGCATAAACGTATTTCGTATAGCTTCTAAAATAGATACAATTTGTTCATTAACAATACATTTAAAATTCGTAATCATCAAATCTTCACGACCCGTTCAAACTTCTCTTTCAATTCATTCTTTAGAAGATACTCTTTTATTTCACATCCCCACCTATACCCAGTAATTTTCCCTCCCTTGGCCAAAACACGATGACAAGGAATAATCAAGGCAATCTTATTAGCACCACAACTATTACCCACCACACGACTTGACTTGGGCATATTTAAAGATTCAGCCAAACTTAAATAATCGGTAGTTTGACCAAGTGGGATAGATAACAATTTATTCCATACTTTCCTTTGAAGTGCAGTTCCAAATATGATCTCAATGGGTATTTCAATTGATTCTGCCCGTGATGGATCTTCATAAATTTCAATAAATTTTTTAATCGTTTCATTAATCTTGTCGTTTTTAGACAGAATGGTTGATAATGGTTTGAGTCGATGAGTTGATATATGTTGGAAATCTTTAGTCAATTCTCGAAGTAATATGGTGGGAGATGTACTTAATGACGCGTAATATAATTTTCCTTGTTCATCTACCACAAGCAAAGCTTTCACTTTTGTGGATGTGTCTACTGTGGTATAATATAAAAACTTCATTTCGAGATCTGTCAATGTAGTTGTGTAGGCGGGGAAAGTGTAGTATTTCAGATATGGAGAAGAAGAAGATGAAAAGGACCCAGTGGGCCAACGCGTAGAACATTCTGTCGCATTAATTTTGGGTAAGAGTTTTTCTGACTGCAAATCTTGGAACAATAAAAATTGAAATGACCACTCTTTAGAAGTAGATCGACTACAGGAGAAACACGTTGGAATGAGGAATGAGGGACCACTTCATCGCAAAGAAACCCTCACCTGAAAATAAGTCCCATCAAAATCCAATAGTAATCTACATTATAACCAAGTCAACCATGAATTAATGTTCTAATTAAGCGAATTTATATACAAAAAAGAAGAAAATGAAGTTTAATGACCACATTTAGTAACACAATTTTCTTGTCCAGCCATAGTTTCAGTATATGAAAAGAGAAGTTTTCCGAAGAAAGCTCCTAAAATACATGAAATAATCACATAACCATTGTAGTACATGAAGAACAACATAATCAAATATGCTAAACCCCATTGTATAGTAAATAATAAAGTTCTGACAACATGTTCAACTGGAGTTGGTCTAATACCAGGTAATGATCTCCATAACCAACTATGAGACAAAGTATGAGCACAAGGATTTGGAGCGACTTGAGTGTCAACATGATCATCCTCACTTCCCTTTCCAATTGAATCGCTGTCTGGACATGGACAACAACCATCCGTTTGAGAAAGACGAGCACGTTGAATGATGGCATAGTCATACTCGAAACTGAGTCTATGCAACCATTGAGCAGCTACAACAATAAGGAAAATACCAATACAAGTACCAGCAAATTGTCCCTTGGTTCTGACATGCCATGATCTGGCTAAAAAACATGAATCAATGGTGAACCAATTCCAAAGCATAGAAATTTTACATGCATTAGGATCTTTCATTGCTCCCATATCCATTCTCGCAAATATGTTTTGTTGTAATTCTGACATTTTTGTTTCCTTGAGGTTGGGTGAAGATGTCGAGTGAAGATGTAGAGTGAAGATATTGAATGAATATGTCTAGTGGTAACAGAAAGGGGATTATTCTCTGATATTTATATCGTTTGATTAACAATAGAACGGCTGAAAAATACGAAGAAAAACGACTATAAAATGGTTTAATATGAGCAAATATAAATTTCCATATTTAAACAGTTTTTTTGCAAATGAGCAAATTTCAAAACCCTTTATTAAATTTTTTTATATAAAGTTAATGCAATATAGGTTAAACTATGAGCAAATTCAATGAGCATATTATAACAAGTAAAGTTAACTTTTATTTGTCAGAAAATCGAACAATTGTCCATCAATGATTTTTTACCGGGATCTCAATAATATCAATGAGGCAATAAGGAGATACGATAAGCGTCAAGGCAACGAGGCTATTAATCTATGCTTATATTGCTCTTTCGAAATTGTCCTTATGTTGAATCAAATAGTATAAAGAAATTGATAAACCTAGTACATCAAAATGTTATATCCAAAATTTTAACTAATCATTTAGCATGTGACATTTTGGCTGCTTTTTTGGCTGCATTTAAGTCGGGAGATTTATGCAGTTTGTTCCTCTTAGTTTGGAATGTTGTTCCAGGGTCCACTTGAATTCCCCTATTTGAAAGCTGTATATGAATTAACAATTGGCATCTATTCTACTGATGCAAACAAATTTCAAATTTGGGTCATATGATTTTTTCACCAACACCACCAAAACGTATCTTCTTCATTAGCTGAATCACGGAATAAAAATGACTTTCCTCTCTTCTTACCAAGTTTGTATTAGACCATTAATACCTTCAAAACGAGGATAGCCACTCTAAGAAAGGTTTTTACGGGGGGAACTCTCACCAGTTAGTTGGTTGTGTTGTCAAGACCACGAGCCAAGAACATGACGTCCCTGTCAAATCTAGACTTTTCTGACACCACTTTCCTTTGTCTTCTAGAATCGTCGACAAGCGATGAATCCCTGCATGACCAATTGTTCATTGTAACAAATTCCAGGAAATTTCTTGGAACAATTTGTGGAACTAATCTTTCAATTTTATGAGAAAGACATACGATGAGTGAACACAGGAAAGAATCAACAGGAACCAGGCAATATCTATCCAATTGACCCCCACTAAGTGTACCTTTCAACTAGTTAACTTACTGTTATTTCGTTCCGACTAGTCCCAGAAGGCGGACGTACCTATCCTCACAAGGAAATGCTTTCTCAACCAAAACCAATTGCAATACCTTTCACCAAACGTTTATTTGACATCATCAATTCTTTATGGAATGAGCAAAGCTAATATTTGTCCAATATACGTAATACCTTCCAATATATTCTTTATTATTTTGCCAAAACGTTTCAAAATCAATTTGTTCAGCTCTTAAATTTAAATCATTTTCAATTTTAATCAAATCATTCTTGTAATGATCTAAATCAGATCCCATTTGTTCTTCATCATCCGTGGGAATCACCTCATAGTCATTAGGTTTGAAGTCTACTATTTTAAATCCGATAAATGAACGACAATGTCGACAATATAATTCTCTAATTAGGATCTTATCATTTAATATTTGTGTATTAGTATCTATTATAACTGATATTGATGGGGTTGATTTTTTAAACAATATGGTTGAACAATCTTTACATGAGAAATTATAACGTGAAAAATCTTCATACGAAACTTGGTTAGAGATTGAAATCTGTGATAGTGATTGAAATTGATTGGGGATATAATCATCAACAACTGATGGGTATCCCAATGACATCATGAAAAAGGTTGTGTGTTTAAAACCTATGTGATTCTGTGTTTAAACCTGGAGAAGTAGAAGAAGAAGAATAACAACAAGAAGAAGAGCAAGAAGAACAAGAACAAGAACAAGAAATAATAAAAACGAGAAACGGGTTAAACGGGTTTCATTTTCCATGGCTCCGTTTTATTCTCTAGCAAAGTTCTAAATATGAATAATCAATCATCCATTGAACCATTTCCTATTTAACATAGATTTACGAATAAAATAAGTCCATCATTTTTTGTTTTTTTAAATACGAGAAATATTTTTTTTATCTGTGAATGTATAACCTTAATAATATTATTTTTATTTATATCGACAACAATCAATTCATTTACGAAATATCTCATCCAATGAAGGGCGGATGTTGTCCGCCGCCCCCAGGCACAAACAATGCCAAACAAGTTAATCCCATTCTAAAAATAGTATTCAGGGGTATGTTATTGTTTTCGCCCATCAATAAATTGCAAAAATTTTGGTCTCAAACTGTGTGTGAAGCCAACTGAAACCCCATTCCCGCGCAATACATAAATCATAGATTGAAAACAAGATTTAATTTTTAGTCGTTTCAAGAAATACCAAATAGACAAGAAGCCAAGACAACTTTTTTTTAGTTAATAGGGTCCCGAATTAAACGGATTCAAAATGAAAAAGAATCGTTCTATTCATATTCTGGGGACATTCAAAAAAAGTTTATATATCCCCGGAAGCAACCGCTAACCTTAAGTTTAAAAATAATTGTCAATCTACATGGTTAAAATAGCCGCGCTTCAAATAAATTTATGCATCATGCTTGACAAATTGGGAGATTCGGAAGAATGGCTTAGCCTTTTGCATTTAGAAAGTAAATGTTGTTCCAAACCTATTGTCTACAAAGTCACCAATAATTATTATTAAATCCTTACAAAACGGTTGAATAACTATTTCTTGGGTCAAAATAGTGTAACAAATTGGCTAATCTCAAGTTTAGG
>LQMZ01001874.1:3583-15710 GCA_001655765.1 Hemisphaericaspora gorwae
AGGTGATACGGAAGAATTCATTGAGGATAAATCAAGATCGGTTAGAGAAGAAAGCTAGCGATATATCCCTAAATGGCGCATCAAGAGATACAGATGATTCAGATTACGATAGTGAACAGGATGTTCCACAAAAAGAACTGGATTTCTCTGGGTCATCAATCGAAGCAATCGAGGTTGATGATCCTAGTCAAAATCTCTCTTCATCTGACGAAATAGAAAATGAATCGGAAGAAGCTCAAAAATATGGTATATTCTATGATGATGGTTTTACCGATGATACTGAATTAGAAAATAGTGACATGTTAGTCCCACCGTCACCTCCTCGATCACCACCTCGTGAATTAGACCCGGACAAATTGTATGGTATCTATGATTTTCAGGGCCCTGATCCTTCACATTGTTCATTGACTAGAGATGAACCGGTATATTTAATAAATGACGAAGATAATTATTGGTGGTTGATCCGTAAATTGTCAAAAGATGAACGAATAAATAGAATAACGGACAATAAGGAAGGAGAAGTTGATGATATATATAGCGACGAGGAAGATGGTAAGGTAGGATTTGTTCCTGCAGAATGCTTGGAAACATATGGAGAAAGATTAGCGAGATTAAATTGTTTCAAAAATGAAGAATTGGAACGTAAGACATCGGGTGATAATTTAAATGATGATTCTGTGGAAAGCGTAAACTCCAAGGCTAATAAGAAAAATAATAATAATAAATCCGTTACTTTTGAGAATTTGGGTGAGATTAGAGATGAAGAAGAAGAAGAAGAGGCGGAATACGATGATGGTGATTCCCAAGTACGGCCGACGTTTGGAACCTATAGTAATGATATTGGACTAATGAACGTGGAAGCGAATGACGAAGACAAAGATAGATCAGAAACAACGAGTGAAGTGTATGCAGAAACGCCGTTGATCATACAGAAGAAGAAGAAACATTCGAAAGAACTTGAGCAGAACCAACCTGATATATTTTCAGAATTGTTCATACGCCCCAAAAGAAACAGTTTGAACACATTGGATGATATATCAATAGGTTCATATTCCCCTGACACTCCGAAATCAAATCTTGTTGACGAAGAGGAAGATGAAGAAAAGGGTCATAGAGAAGATGCTTTGAAAGCATTGAGAAGATCTGTAATATTGGAAAGATTAACAAAAGTGACTACAGATATTGAAGAGCAAATCAGAGCAGGAGAGAAACTAATAGAGGAAGAGGAAGATGAAGAAAAACAAGCAAAGTCAATTAATACACCAGAGAAACTAGAAGCTCAATATAAAGAAAACCTTGACAAAAGCTTTAATGAGCGAAATCAATTTATAGTTGAAATCGAAGATGGGTCATCAGAAGAAAATACGGAAAGCACTTCTCATAACAGTACAGAAGTTCTGTCTAATCCCGGAGAATCTCCTAGAGCTTTCTGTGATGAGTCTGAGCGTCATTCTGAATTATTAATCGCAACTTCCCCAACAGCCAGCCAAATCCCACAACCATCAGAACAAAACTATGCACACAGTTCTACAGATATACGCTCCTCGCAATCACCCGAGTTTTCACTGTCTCATCTTTCGTTGCATAAGTCAAAAAAGAGCGTTGACGGAAGTTGTGACGATATAACGCCATTGACAAGCATGAATTCTTTGACAGATTTCAATGAAAAAAGAAAGCTGAAACCAGTTCATGAGATGTTTATTCCCATTTTAGGGAAGTTTGATGAGTTGGCAGAGAAGTTGGCAGAGTTAGATGATATGATAGGTTGCTAGGATGTAGGAATAAAACCAGCTGGCAAGCTAGTGGGTTATTCTCTTTCTAGTTTAAAAAGTTTATAAACTTAATTTCTAAGTTGTCTATTCGGGTAATATACATCAATATTTTACTTAAATATTTATGTTATACAAGACCTTCTATGTAGGTTGGGATACTCGTATTTATTGGTCGTGTACTTTAACAATTGAATCTCATCTGTTTGACTAGATTTTTTTTTTTTTAGTGTTGGAACAAGGGTAACAATCTCAAGACATTTATTGACCATAATCATCGTTTTAAGGATTTGACTAGTGTGATTCTAAGAAAGGAACCTGTGACACGTATCAATACTGTATGCCCATTCCCAGATTGTTGAAGGTAACAAATATAAAACCAAAGCAAGTTAATTCATAATATTGAAACAAGTTGTCAAATAAGCAATCATTTTGAGCAACATAGGTTTATAAGAAAAAGTACCATACAACCATGTCTTGGACAGCTGACCCTCAAGCATTACAGCAGTTAAAAGAGATCTTTAGAGGGACTTTGTCGTCCAATAATCAGGAACGTAGATTGGCAAATGATGCGCTCCAACAAGCAAAATTACAACCAGAAATTGAAAACTATCTATTTGATCTTTTAGTTTTAGATAGCACCGCTAAATCAGACATCAGAGCCGCGGCAGGTATCAATTTGAAAAATAGCATCTTGAAGAATGAAAATAAAGGAGTCAATCGCCAATATCTTTTGGATAATATCTTGAAGGGATTGACTTCGAATGACAACATGGTGAGGAATATCACAGGGAATGTTATAACTTCGTTATTTTCGATCTATGGTATCGAAGGATGGCCAACAGTGTTACCTAATTTGTTGGAGTTGGCTAATATCAATGATGGATCACTGATTCGTCAAGAGGCTGCGATGGGTGCATTAAGTAAAATTTGTGAAGATTCTTACTTGGAATTAGATAAGGAGTATCGTGGAGAAAGGCCTTTGAACTTTCTTATTGAACAGTTTTTGAAATTGTTGAACAATACGAATGTAAGCGAGAAAACCAAAGCACAATCTATTCATTGTATCAATCAATTCATTCCAATGAAGACTCAATCCTTTTTGGTTGTCATTGACATTTATTTGCAAAAATTGTTTGAGTTGGCAACTAATTCAAATGATGAAGTTAAGAAAAATATATGTACTTCATTCTTGCTTATTCTTGAATCAAGGCCAGATAAGTTAAAACCGCATCTTGATGGTGTGATTAATTACTGTTTACATTTAATGCAAGAAAATACAACTGAAGAAGTTTCACTTGAAGCGTGTGAATTTTTATTGGCATTATGTACAACCAGTGATCAAGATAAGGAAATTTTCGTCAACAAATTGAAACTCATCTTACCAATTTTACTAGAGAAGATGGTTTATTCAGAAGAAGAAATTTTTTTGATGGAAATTGCCGACAGTAAAGATAATGCTGATGTTGCTGATAAAGACGAAGATATAAAACCCCAAAATGCGAAAGGAAAAGATGCTCGTACCAGTAACGGTAATTCCAATGGAAATGCTAGGGGCCTGGACGATTCTGACAATGACGATGAAGATGATGAGGATTTAGATATTGACCAATGGAGTTTAAGAAAATGTTCTGCTGCAACCTTGGATGTTCTCAGTGAAAATTTCCCTGGTGAAGTGCTTGTAGTAACATTACCAGTCTTACAAGAAAAGATTATTTCTCCAAATTGGCCTGTTCGAGAAGCCGCCATCTTAGCATTTGGTGCCATAAGTAGTAGCTGTATTGAATTAGCAAGAGATAAATTGCCAACTTTGGTTCCATTTTTGGTTGATAGATTACATGACGCCGAGCCTCGTGTTAGACAAATCACATGTTGGACATTGTCGAGATATGCTAGTTGGGTTAGTGAAGAAGCTCATGAGGGTGGTGAATACGCTAACTACTTCCAACCCACCTTTCAATCTATTGTTACTTGCGCTTTGGATAAGAAGAAAGTAGTTCAAGAGGCAGCATGTTCTGCATTATCATCTTTCATGGAAGAAAGTGATTCAGGCTTGATTGAGTATTATTTAGAGCCATTATTAGATCATTTTGCCAAATGCTTCCAAACCTACCAGCGTAAGAATTTGATCATTTTATACGACTGTGTGCAAACTTTTGTTGAAAAGATGGGATATGACAATTTATCCGCCAAGCCTGAATACATGAACACTTTGTTACCTCCACTTTTGAATAAATGGGAGATTTTGGATGACAATGATACTGGCTTATGGCCACTTTTGGAATGTATGGCATCTATTGCAGCCACTTTAAGGGAATTATTTGCCCCATTTGCAGTTCCAGTCTATGAAAGAGCTATGAAGATTTTGTCAGAATGTATCCAATTAGACCAACAATGTCATACTGATCCAAGTATTGAAACACCCGAAAAGGATTTCATGGTCACTTCATTAGATTTAATCGATGGTTTAATTCAAGGGTTTGAACATCATTCAGTCGATTTAATTCAACAGCATGAGTCTGTCAACTTGATGGAATTATTAATCCTTTGTTTTGAAGATTACAATGCCGACGTTAGACAATCAGCATATGCTCTTTTGGGTGACTTAGCAATTTTTGTGTTAGATCCAATTTTAAAACCTTATTTGCATTCAATCTTTTTGAGTATTGGGAATGAAATCAATAATAGAACATATAGTACTTATCCAGTTTACAATAATGCCATTTGGGCTCTTGGAGAGATTGTTATGAGAGTTCCATTCGACGAAGTTAAGGCATATTTGGGTAATTTAGTTGATTTATTAATCCCGGTGTTGAATAGTACTGATGTTCAAGCAACCGTTTTAGAAAATGCAGCCATTTGCTTAGGTAGAATGGGTATTAATGGTGGTGCTGAAATTCTTGCTCCAAGATTACCTGAGTACATTGTTACTTGGTGTTCACATTTCATGTATTTGATAGATAATAGCGAGAAAGAAACTGGGTTCCAAGGAATGTTAAATATCATAAGTGCCAATCCAGATCAAGGATTTGGTGGATTAACGAATCAACAAGGAAAGAAGAATTTGGCTATTTTCTTTTCGTGTATTGCAAACTACGCAGAACCAACACAAGAATTACAGCATGTGTTTGCCGATTTGATTCAGAATTATAAAGCTCTTTTGGGTGACGACGTTTGGACAAATCTGGTATTATGCCACATCGATCCAGAGAATAGGAACAAATTACAGCTTATATATGGTGCATAAATTAGAAATTTCATTATGGAAGCAGTCAAAACAAAGGAGACCAACCCTTTTTGCAATAGTAACTTGTCCTTTCCGTCGAATTTAAAGTATATAGAATTGTTAGCTCTTTCATTAAGTTGAAAGTATGTATATTAGAAAGCTTTGATCGTATATAGACTATAATATTAATAAATTGATTCATGTGCATCATCCTTTTCGCAAATCTTGCTATATAGAACCTCATTAACTAACGTAATCGGCAAATCCCAGACACCACTAGGTGCCTTAGATATATAATCCACAGAACATTCAATTAACTCTGCCTTTGTTATATCTTTGCGTTCTTCCCCTGGGAAATGTGATTGGTCATCAAGTATCGTGCAAATATCATTCAAAGGTAAGGTTAATACCTCGGTATTGTATAATGCTAAGAAATAATAAATGAACACCATAAGCATAAGGGAATAACTCGGTATTGCTATTGACCAATATCTATCAGGATAATAATATATGGATAGTTGATGTAAGATAGACTCGGGAAGCACCGTCCATCCTATCCAACAAGCTAGACATATCGAGCTAATAACATAAACTGCGAATCCTCTATACTCAGCACTGGGAGTTATGTTCGAAACAGTAACATCCGATTCTCTAGCAAGGCTATCCTCATGAGGAATCCTAGGTCGAGGGGAATTGGATCTTGATAGTATGTTTAGACTTATTGATGACATTGATTGGTTCAATCATTCCTAATCAACAAAAAGGTTTGGTTTAAATATTTTACAATAAAAGCTTTTTTCCACATGGTTTATGAGGAAGAAAAGCAAAGGCATTCTGATTGAAAGAAGATGAATCTATTTATCTTAATTTATTTGAATTTTACAGAACCTATATGTAGAATAAGAAACGGATATACTTTATACCAATTGCTTTCTAGATCCCTTGAAGAATAATTGGACAATTGTGATTTGTAAGAATGCCATTCCGACCATCAATAAAACTTCAAATACAGAGAAGTAATAAATTCTGGATTCAGTAGATCTGACAGTAGCTTGATTTCTATTATTTCTAGTCTTATAGTATTGCAAAGTCTTGTATAATCCATCTAATTGTTGCTCAATTTTGTCAACAGTATGTTGCATGCTTTCGACATGGGCCAATGGTTTCACATTTGGTTGTTCTGGCATATCAGCCTTGAATTTCTTGGAACTTTCGTCATCTTCAAAAGTAATTTCAAAATCAACTACCTTTTCTGCAAATGTAGACATTTCATTAGAGAAACAGAATTCATATTCACCAGCTTCATACGCAGTAAAAACATAATCTCCCTGTCTTTGTTTTTGATCCAGTTGAATTACATTACCACTTGGATCGCTGATTACATAATCAACATCAAATTGTCCACCACTTTGAACAGCAAAATAGTAACGGACAATTGTGGATGGTTTCTCTGTGAACACATAATAACATGATTTTTCTTGTGCTCCTAAAATAAAAGTAAAGGCTGAACCAGCAATCAACTGGGACAAACCCAATATACATATAATGAATTGGAAGAACATGACCCGCAAAAGTGTTTTGTTATGTTAACCTTTTTAGGATGGTGGGTGGTGGTGGGTGTTGATTGGCGATTTTTTCAACCTTAGCACAGAATGAAACTGTCTAACAAAAAAAAAAAATCTTTTGGACGTGTTCTTACCACCATGCCCAATTTCGAGAGGTCGTGCGTTTTGATCAACATTTCTAAACATCGATCCTTGATCATGAAGCAATATATGAATTGTAGTTGTGTACAATGAAATAGGATGTTCATGACTGCAAATGAACCTTGAGAGTTATAAGAGTAATTATTTATAAACAAGGTAAGTTAAAACTTCATTATAAATTTACATTAGTGAGTATTAAATGTGTATATATACAAGCCAGATACAAAGATATTTATATGTTCTAGTTAAGGTAGACCATACGGCCAGCACGATCGAAACCAATCTTTCTATCCTTCTTTCTATCTCTTCTAGCAGCACCATAACGGAAACCGACATTGCCCGCTTTCTTTGGAATAAACCTAAAAAGCGATCTATCACCAGCTTTTTCAACACCATAGAGAACTGTATGAGTCCTTTGAGTGTCTTCAGTATCCTTTTTAATTGTAGATAATTCTTTCAAGACATCTTGAGCTGGCTCTAATTCAAGCAATCTAGCAGCATCAACCGGACCAAATGGTTCATATTCTGAAATAGTCAAGAAACGTTGCTGTAAGGTTTGTGGTGGTGGTGGAACTTCGGTCAAGTTATCACCATTTTGTCCAACCCTGAATAATGGAAACATGCCCTTCATAATGCCAGAGAATTTTTCCAAGTCTTTTCTAATTGATTCCTATAAAAGGATGTTAGTAATTGTGTTTTAACATTGCAATGTAAAAGGGATTATCTATATCTTTTTGTATCTTCAGGTTTGCACTTTCTAACCATATGTATTGTCTTAAAGACTAATCGAAAATTTTAAGCTAATCTCATCATTTAATCCAAAATAGATTGATATGGTACCCTTTTCAAATTATACATACTTCTGGAACAAAACTCTGTTGGATATTATGCAATTTGACAATAGCCTCTACTCTTAAAATGTTGATTTTATATTTGTGAGCGATTTCTTGTGCCCCTAATCCCTTCTCTTTGACATCTGTAATTATCCTTTGTTTCAATTCATCAGAAATCATATATGCAGTTGTTGTGTTTAAATTGTTGGGGAATGGATGTAAGGACGGGTCTCTACGAGAGCTCAAGGAACCACGGGTAGGACTTGATTGGTTTTCCATCCCAACCAATGGACGACCATCAGGAACGATATATTGTGGTGTATTTTTTTGAGTTGGGTAAAAGTATTTATTCCTTGTATATTCACCTGTTAAACTCTTTGGACCAAAGAATTTTTTGGCTTCTTTAGTAAATTTTGGATTGAATGCAGGGTTTCTACCTAATCGGGCAGTAGAAGTGGAAAATTCTCGTAAAGAATTATTCCCTATACTCTTTACTGAGGGCCCTGTTGTCCTGAACATGGTTTCAGCAAACAATAATATAGAGAAGAGTAGAAGTAAAGAAACTGAGCGTTTTATTTGACCCACCAGTGAAAATTTTTTTTCTTATTCAAGGAATCAAAAAAAAAGAGCAAGCCAATTGTCACAAATGTTTAACATTGTCACAAAATTTGCGACACTAAAGTTTCTACTACTTAAAGTTTTTGTTTTTGTTTACAAATTTTTTCCTCTCATTCTTACTTTCACTCTAACATAATATTAGATGGATTGATCTTGGTACAACATCCAACCTGATTTCAATAATAAAATGAGTGAGATAGTAGAACGTGAAGAGTACAAAAGTATAGCAACCAGCGAGAGAAAGTTGAAATCAAGAATGTTTGTTTCATCATCACAAGTTAGTGATCGATCACTGTCTACTTACGCGTCCCTTAAAAGAAAGCTAAGTTCCACTGACGACCCATTCAACGATAAAAAACCAAACCAGTTCTTAAATAAATTAGCAGAAATAGATCAGAATTCATTACATGCACAACGTCTTAAGGATGCTAGAGCCAATTTGTTTATTAGGTCCAACAATTTGCTTAGAATGAGCACTGCTATTGCAAATACCACAACAATAGTTGAAGAAAGTCAAACTCAACAATCTAGAAATAGTACTTCGGTAAGCGTACCAGTAGCAGCGGTACAACAACCGGATGAACAGGATTATGAAGATGATGATGTAACATTGGAAGTGTTGGAAGAGATGAACAAATTAGAAGAATGCTTTCCGGTATTATCTACTGACTATAGGTTAATTGATAAAATCGGAGAAGGTACTTTTTCAACTGTATACAAAGCAGAAGCCTTGAATGGTATAATACGATTAGGTAGCGAAATCTGGAAATCACCGCCTTTAAAGAAGCGAAGGGAAAGTACACAAAATGTGAATTCGAAAACTAAAAATCCAATAGTTGCGTTAAAACAAATTTATGTTACCTCTTCACCAAATAGAATCCATAATGAATTAAACTTGCTATATATATTAACTGGGAATTCACATGTTGCTCCATTGCTTGATGTTCTTCGATATCAAGATCAAATTCTTGCTATACTACCATATTACGAACATTCAGATTTCCGCGATTTCTACCGTGATTTACCAATTAAAGGTATCAAGAAATACCTCTGGGAAATGTTTCAAGCATTAGATTATATTCATGACAAGGGGGTCATACATCGAGACTTAAAACCTACCAATTTTTTGTATGACCCATTTAAAGGCAAGGGAGTTTTAGTGGATTTTGGACTTGCTGAGAAATTGAATCCAGATGGAACTAAGACAACAAATGCTTGTCCATGCTTATCTGAAGAGAAATTAGTAATTAACAGGACATATACGAAAAGACTTAATGTGAAGGGGGCATACCCTAAATCCGACCCCCGACCTCCAAGACGAGCAAATAGAGCAGGAACTAGAGGATTTAGAGCTCCGGAAGTGTTATTCAAATGTACTAATCAAAATACCAAGATAGATATTTGGTCAGCAGGAATAATTGCAATGTCTTTACTTGCTCGAAAGTTCCCACTTTTCAATTCACCAGATGACACCGATGCCATTTTGGAACTTGCATTAATTTTTGGATTTGATAAATTACAGAAATGTGCTGAATTACATGGATGTGGGTTAGAAATTTCTTTAGACAATGCAATTCAATCCGATGGAAATTTGTTGAAACTTGTATATGACTTTCTCAAATACGAGGCTGATAATGGATGCTTCCCTCCTGATAGTGTCATATTTGATACATTGGAACTTTTCAGTGATAGCGGTGTCAAGTTAGCTAAGCCAGTCTATGATGCGGAGAATACCTTGAGTGAAGGAGAAAAGGAAAAGCACTATGCAAAGTTTAAGTTGATGCATGAGAACTACAAGGATCACAGATATCTTATGGAATTGCTCTACGGATGTTTCAGAATGGATCCAGTAAAGAGATTAGATGCAAAACAGATATTGCAATTGCCATTTTTCCATGAATTATCCCAGGGCCAAGATGATGAAGTAATTTTTGCTAATTAACAAATAATTAATCTCTATTAAATAAAATTACATAACGTATCATAAAATGTAAACAAAATTAGTAGTAACAAAATCAATGAAAATCCCAATAATTTATCATTCCTCATAAATGTCATAATCATCATAACTGGTATATCCAACATTGGAACCTGATCCCTCCTCATCAAACAGTGTCCTTCGTGACCGCTTTCTAGAATTAGGCTCCAGTTTCTTAACACTCGATAAACTTGTTTCTTTCTTAGCTGGATCAATTATTGCCTTGTTCCACTTTCGGTTCAATTTGATAATTAACTCATTCTGCTCAGACAAAGTCTGCATAATAGGTTGTTGATGAAGTACTATTTGATGATGGGGCTGGCTTGATTGTAACAATTTCTTTGCAGGTATTGGTGTTGAATCTGTTTGCTCATTATATTGAGAGACATCTGATATGGACGTATGTTCGACAGCTGGATTTGTCATATGTGAGGGAAATGTTGATCCCGGAACGGGTGAAGCGAAATTTGTTAATAATTCCATTTGAAGGTCTTTCGAAATTGCCAATTTCCGTTTAATATACATTGATGGTTGTATTAAATTGTTAGATTTGGTCTTTTTCTTTGTGGTATTGGTAGTGACTTGAGCGTTATTAGTGGTTGATGGTGCTGGAGGGTCTCCTAAGGAGATTGTATTCAAATCCTGAAACTTAGGGTTTATAGCAGTTGATCGTGGACTGTCATTCCAATTTTGAGAAGAAAGTGTAGTAGATGGCGAAGTCGGATATATGCTGCTAGGCGGAGATTGGTTTGATGAAGATAGTAACAATTCGTCAAATCGTAGTTTAAAATCTCGCTTCAATTGCAATAGTTGATTTTCTTCTTTACTATTCTTTCTCTTTAGCCTAAATACCGGATTCAATATAGATCTGGTAGGGGTATGCGTTTCAAGTTCTGAATCATCATCAGATAGGATCACACTCGAAGTATGATGATGATGCAGTCTTATGCGACTGTTGTCGGAAATTGAAGTTGAAGCGTTGGCGTTGGAAGGTATGGGTACTACAGCAGGAGAAATTAAGGTATTCGATGTAGGACAAATCGTAGTTGTGGCTGTGTTAACTGTGGCAGCGTGTGAAGCTGAAATTGGGACATTAGCAATAGCGGCGGTATTCTGACTATTCAAAGAAGCTAAACTTGTAGAACTGTTTTCTCGCGTTGGACGTATGAAATTATCATCAAATGATATAATTGAGTTTCGTGGACTTTCTAAACTTACAATGGAAAGACTTCTAATTGTTGTTGGTGTTGGTGCGATATGTGTAATATGAGATGGATTTAATGCAGCAGTGACCGGAGTTGGGAACATAGCCGTGTGTATAGTAGTTGGGGTACAAACTCCGGAGTTGCTACCTCCAGTAGAACTTGTCTGCTGAACAGGTGGTGCCAGTTGTGATAATGGAAGTGGAAATGGAAGTGTTGGTGGTAAAAGTATAGAAGTATTTGTGGAGTTTAGTAGCGAATGATTAGAAGAAATTGAATTGACTGATGAGGACCGCTGCCTATGAGCAGAAGACGAAGACATGATAGGATGATCTCTGTGTCTCTTTAAGTTTGGTTTGGTGCTTAGGGTGGCGTGGTAAGTGTCGATGGTGTTCTAAGTTGTTGATAAGGTGCGTGTGAATAAGTGAAGTGGAGGGGTAGCAAATTGATTGTTCAATGTTTTGTTCTTCTCAAGGTTTTCGTTGTTTGAAAACCAAAAAAAAAAAGGAAAAAAATATAAAGAGTGGGCGGGAGAAGATGATGCTGCAAAGAGAAAAAAGAAAAAAAAAGAGAAAAAAAAAGTTCAAATCGAAGTTAATAGCTAAAGGGGGGTCTAAAAAGGGTCTGCAACTTTTGTTTTATAAACGTTCTAAAACACTTAAAATGAATTCTAATATTATGGGCTTTCTATTACTTAAATTTTGTGTTTACGATTCACAATCAGAAACTGTTATACGTACCCTAAATATATTTTGTTGGTCTAAATTTAGACTGAGTTAGTTTTTGCAACGGGAA
>LQMZ01001884.1:0-22386 GCA_001655765.1 Hemisphaericaspora gorwae
TATTATGAAATAAAAAATAATAAAGGAAGGGCTAAGCAAAAATAAAATGGGATGGTCAAGAAAATTACCTTTATCTGTTGGATATTTTCCTTAAAACTAGTGACTGTTTCATTTCAAGATTGACATCATTTATTACATGGAAGTACATTATAAGAGCCACACCATACTATCACGTATTGCCTTTTACCATCCTTTCACTTACTCGATATAAAATCATATCACCTGAGGTATTTTTTTTCCCGTTATGATGTCATCAAACAATAACCAGCATAACAGCAACAAAGAAAACACCTTTGCTTCTGATAAGCATCGACAAACCATGAGCTTTAAAGAAATTCAACCACAGTTAATGGTTAATACTGTATCTGGAGATACTCAAGTATCTGCTTCATCTCCACTTAATAGTAACGACTCGCCATCGTCACAAAAATTTTTACATTCGCCAATCCCAACAAAGCCACCATTGGCATCTCCGTTCAAACAGGATTTGGGGCAATCACCCAAAGATCAATCAATGGCATCAACCATCAACCAACCACCACCATCGGTCACTGTCAAACGAGAGAGAATGCCTTCCTTGGTGGTTAAACAAGATCCAACTTTAAAATCATGTCTATATTCTACTGAAGCGGTGAATAAGGATCCACCTGAACGACCCCCTATAAACCAATCGAATCCTACTTTATTGAACCATGAACTGCATCATTTAGAAAACCACCATCCCCAGTTCTTAATTACTTCCGATAACATTAGTCCGAATATGCATGGACTATTAGATTTGAATAATCAAAATCCGTTAGTTGGTGGTATAGTTGAAATACCAATTGATGATATCACTGGGAATCGTCCCATTAGTCTATCACCAAGCAGTCAACCTGAAAGTATTTCATCGGGTATTGCATCTCCTAATTCGAAATCTGATTCTTCTCCTGTTCAACGGATTGATTCAGTAGCTGGCACTACTAATGTAGGAGTTAACCCACCTGTACGAATGAACTCTTTACGATATAGTGAAGACAAGAAGAAATCATTGGATTTATTGCGACATTCATATAACAATTTAAGAAGTCCTTCGTTAAGTGGGATTGGGGCGGATGATACCATTGTTCAACAGATTATACCGCATGTACTGGATAGTAAGACACATTTATTGATTGGTATCACTGGTTGTATATCAATTCACGAGAATGTTTGCCTGATTATTGAAAAGTTGTTTCAATTGTATACTCATGATATGATTGAAATTCAAGTTGTTTTAACCAAACCAGCTGAGTATATATTGCTGGAGAAATTGAATAGATTAGAACAATTGGGTGTTAGTAAAGTTTGGTTTAATGATGATGGAGAAAAGTACTTTTTAACGTCACCATTTCAAAAATTGTATCTGAAAGCCGTTAGTAGTGGACGATTGGCCAAATATAAATTAACTCCTCAATTATTGCAACAGTATAGTCTAGCATATGAATTACAAAAATGGACTGACATCTTGTTACTTTGTCCTTTGTCTGCAAATACAATGGCAAAATTAATTAATGGTTTAGCTGATAATTTATTAACTGAGCTATTACATTTATGGCCAATTCCTCAAACAACCTTGGTTGGACAACCACAACAACCACAACAGCTTCAACCACAACAGCAATTGCAACAACAAAGCCTGAAGGTTGATATATCAATCTTAACCAATACTTTACCTTCTCCGAAGCCGATAATAGCGGTTTTAGCATTGACTAACGCAATGTATTCTCATCCAATAACTAAGAAACAATTGGTATTATTACAAGAAACATATCCCAATATGAGCATATTGAAACCCGTAGAGAAATGCGTTGACATTGATGGGAATATAGGCATGGGTGGAATGAGAGCCTGGAGAGATGTGGTTGATTTTGTTTCACAAAAATTGGGAACACCACTTGAACCTGAAGACGAACAAGGAGATGATGATAATGGAGAAGAAAACGACGAAGGAGAAGAATTTGACAATAATCAAGATGATGATGATGACGATGACGATGATGATGACGACGACGACGATGATGATGATGATGAAGACGATGTGGATAATTTTAATGCTTTGGAGTTGCCAAAACGAATTGAGAAAAAATCAAAATCTCTAAGCCCATATAGTCCCCAAATCGCCATGTTAGAAGTTCATAATGAAGATGAAGGATTATCTCCTATTATTACAAAAGAATCTAGGAGATCATCGGTAGTTTATGAACAAGTTGGTGGACGTCGTCGAAGCTCCACTATTAGTCAAAAAGAACTAGAAGAACATGAGAGATTAGCTAGTGCAAATGCATTGTTAAACACTGGAATTAGGATTATTAGTCCAAGTACAAACTCTTAAAAACAATTTTAATAGAGCTTTTATATCTTTATTTAATTAATATAGAAATGATATAGTTAAAAAATGAAGAAACAACAATTGTAGTCATATATATCTAACAAGGAATCGTAAGTTTCTTAAGAATTTCCGTCATGTATTTCATGTAGATTTACCTAAGTTTCTAGAAAGTTTACTGAAAAATAAAAAGCATTTTCTTGGACAAAGAAAAATTTCCCCATAATTATTATACTTAATTGAAATTCATAAGGCAAGAGAAAAAGAAAAACACTTTTTCAATCTCATTGATTGGGTCTTCTTCTTTTATATTAACAAATTTAGTTTAGATGGCAGATATGAAATTATTCGAGTTTAATGCTGATTCCTTCACCAAAAAGAAGTTTATCATTGGAGGTATTTCGACCTATGTTTATAACACAGAAGTATTAGCACCTTATATCAAGACTTTTAATGATGCTAATCATCCTCATATTGAAGAAATTCCAGTGAATGTTCTTTATTTAATTCATCAAAGAGGTGGAGATCATAAATTTACTGAAGCTATAGCGTATAATATATTAGAACAATATTATACTAAAAAGCCCGAAGCCAAATCTTTAGATTCAATTCCATTAATTTGTGTGACTTTTGATATTAGAAATCATGGAGAAAGATTGGTGGATGAATTGCGTAATTCATCTTGGAAATCAGGAAATCAAAGTCATGCAATTGACATGATTAGTGGTATTGAAGGGAATATTCGTGATTTGAAATTAATTATTGATTATTTACCAAGTTATTTGAATTTAAATCATTATTTGGGTGGACAGTTTAGAGAATTGAATCCACATTGTGAAATCAAATATTCGAACATTTTGAGTGGTTACTCACTTGGAGGTCATACCGTATTTAGATTCGCTAGCGAGTTCCCAGAATTGACCAAGATTATCAATCCAGTAATTGGATGTCATGATTTGACTTCATTGTTGATTAACAGATTGAAACAAACACCAATCGAGTCTCCCGAATATGATAAAAAGTATTTTTATTTTTATTACGATGAATTAGATTTAACTGATGAACAAAAACAACAAAATTATCCTGAACCCTTTCATAAAATGTTAGCTAGGTATGACATTCAAGTGTATGAGAATTTCCCAATGCAACAAATTAAAATGTTTGCATCATTTGGAAAGGAAGATCAATTAGTCCCAGTAAAATTGAGCTCGGTATGGTGTGATCTTTATGTCAATACCAATGAACATTCAAAAGTATTTGTCCAAGATGGTGTTGGTCACGATGTTACTCCTGAAATGATTGATAATTTTACCACCTGGTTGGTTAAATATATCTAGAGAAGTGTTTGTATATACTTTTGCATTGATTTATACATAAATATATATAGTTACTTATTCCTTTTTGTAGCATTCAAGTAATCTTGATTTGAGGGTAAGTTGCCACTGGTGAATGACTACTTGGTAGCGATGGAGTGGATGAATCAAAGAAATGTTATGAGTTACAAAACCAAAGAAGAAAAAACTAAATCCCCTTACAAATTAAATTTACCTCACTCAAAAAAGGACTGTTGTTTCATTTAATAGACCATCACCCCCAAAATAAAGTGAATTGATTTTTAACCGCCAGATTTCTGTTTACAATTTAAAGTTATAACTTGATATTTAAAAAAAATCACTCTACAAGAGAGTCAATAATATAATAAACCATTCCATTTAAAGAAAAAACAATTGGGGATTATTTTGTTCTACACAATCCTCAAGTAGCAAAACCTATTAAAACAGTTTCGTGGTTTTTGTTTTCACACTTGCAATAGATTTGAATCAATTATATTTAAAAGATGATGAAGGTTCAATCAACTGCTCCCATAGCACAGCAGTTGACCAAGCAGTATACCAATAGTTTGTTTACGGATGGAGCATCTGTTTTAAGTAGTATTAAAAATTCTGATGAATCAGTTAATTTTATAACATTTAATCAAGATGCTTCATGTGTGGCATTAGGATTGAATAATGGATATAAGATCTTTAATTGTCAACCTAATTTTGGAAGATGTTATCAATTCA
Organism: Hemisphaericaspora gorwae; assembly: GCA_001655765.1. NCBI lineage: Eukaryota > Fungi > Ascomycota > Pichiomycetes > Serinales > Debaryomycetaceae > Hemisphaericaspora > Hemisphaericaspora gorwae. The sequence goes on from LQMZ01001884.1 coordinate 4,411, forward strand.
AAAAAGATGAAAGTATAGGAATAGTAGAAATGTTATACTGTACTTCATTGGTAGCAATAGTTGGATTAGGTGAAGATACTGGTTCATCTCCAAGGAAACTACGCATTATAAATACCAAGAAACAATCAACTATATGTGACCTAATATTTCCTTCGTCTATTTTACAAGTGAAGTTAACAAGAACTAGATTGATGGTGGTATTAGAAGATCAAATATATATCTACGAAATATCAACCATGAAGTTATTGCATACAATTGAGACTAGTCCCAATTCAAATGGGCTTTGTGCAATCTCCTATGATCCGGACAAAGATGGAAACAATTATTTAGCATATCCATCTCCTCCCAAGACAATTACTCATGATTCATTGTTGGCAAGTGGTATAAATACCAATGGTGGTACCAATTCTATCCAAAACAACATTCATTCAGTAAGTAACGCCCCCAATAGGGTTGGTGATGTAATAATATTCAACATGACTACATTACAACCAATTTCAGTAGTTGAAGCGCACAAATCAACAATAGCCGCGATGGAATTTTCTCAAGATGGTTCATTGTTGGCAACTGCATCTGACAAGGGAACCATAGTAAGAGTATTCGCAGTGAAAACAGGAGTGAAATTATATCAATTCAGGAGAGGTACATACCCCACCAAGATTTATTCCCTCAGATTTAGTACTGATGAAAAATATGTAATTGCTACAAGTTCAAGTTTAACTGTTCATATATTTCGATTGGGTGATGAAGAATCTTTAGCCAATAAGCAGAAATCAAAACGTTTAAATAATGATAAAAGAAAGCACGAGCCAATTCCGGAAGAGGCTGAAGAAGAAGGTCAAAGTAAGAAGGTATCTTTACGATCACCTCAATCGAGTCCTTCTTCATTGATAGCTAAATCTACAAATAGAAAAAGTTCAATACTGGAAGAAGATTTTGAAGAAATTAGAGATGATGGAGATGACTCGGATGCTATGGATGAGGACGCAGAAGGTGATGATAATTATGATAATGATGTTGAGGATATTGATGCTGAATCTTTAGAAGGGGTATCCAACAAACAAAGAAAATTATCCCAGGGATCTACTAATTCTTATGCAAGCATTAATTCGGAAGATATCACAGGTAAAGATTTGGGATCTTCTCCAAAAGCGGAACCATTGATTGACCAAACACGCTTGTCAATGGCTAGATTGATTAGAAGATCTTCACAAACTTTAGGAAGAAAGGCTGCACAGAAAATGGGTGATTTCTTACCTTCAAGATTCTCATCGATTTTGGAACCAACAAGACATTTCGCTTCCTTAAAGATCAATTCAATCAGTAAAGATGCAAAATCAATTGCGGTTATGACAAGTGTTCTTCAACAAGACTTTATTCCGCAGACATATTTACAAAATAAGGATAGTGATTCCATTTCAAGTGGAAATACTAAGGAACTATTACCAGTCAATTTATTACATATTTATGTGGTAACTTCTGAAGGTATCTTTTACATTTATGGTTTAGACCCTGAACGTGGAGGTGACTGTATCCTCTTGAATCAATATTCACTTCTTGAAGAAGCGTAGCTGGGTATAATATGCGTTGGGTAAAATGGGAATTTTTAGATAGTTTATGTTAAAGTTAAATGTAAACTAAATCCTTTTGGTGAAATGCACTACTTTTTAGTTTCGATAAACTTGTAATGAAAAATACGAATTTTTCAATTTTTTGCCACTAATTTTGAAGTAACCCATTAATAAGCATTGTATAAAACGATGTCAACATTCAGTAGTATGTTCCTTTCAATAAGTTATAGTCAGTTTGCTTAACATTACAGTAATCTAACATGTTAATAGTTTCTATAAAGAATGCCGGGAAGGTGTTTGAGATTGAACTTTCTCAAGATGATAATGGTAAGATCTTGAAAGAAAAGATTCAACAATTGACTTTAATTCCTCCAGAAAGACAAAAGATTTTAATCAAGGGAGGCAAACTAGCTGACGATACAATCGTATCCACGTTAGGATTAAATCTAAAAGCCCCAATTATGGTTTTGGGTACTCCTGATAAGAATTTACCATCGAAACCAATTGAAAAACAAGTTTTCCTTGAAGATTTAAATAAGAATCAATTGGTTAAAGTGAGCAATGATCCTTCTGGTTTAGTTAACTTGGGTAATACCTGTTATTTGAATTCAAGTTTACAAGCATTATTTCAAATGGAAGATGTTTCTAATAACTTAAAGGATTTTAGAATGTCCAATTCTGGAATGTCACTGTCTCCAAATGATGCATTGGTTATTGCATTGAGAAGTCTTTTCCAACAAATGGAAAAGAAACATGAAACTGTCACTCCAACTATGTTTCTTTCACTTTTTAGAAACCTTTACCCTCAATTTGCCGAACAATCTCCTCATGGATTCTATAAGCAACAAGATGCTGAAGAAGCATTTTCACAAATTTTAACTTCTTTAAGACAATCATTGAAAGTTGATGATTTATTCAGAATTTCATATAAGACCGAAACTAAATGTTTGGCATTACCTGAGGATGTTCAAACTGGGTTTGAAGAATCCTTCAAATTGAATTGTCATATTGATATCAGGACTAATTTCTTGAGAGATGGTATTTTGGCTGGTTTAAAAGAAACCATTGAAAAGCGTAATGAAACATTGGGTGTAGATACTGACTATGAAATCTCCAAGACCATAACTAGACTACCAAAGTATTTAACAGTTCATTTTATGAGATTTTTTTGGAGAAGAGATATTAATAAAAAGTCCAAGATTTTGAGAAAAGTACAATTCCCATTTGAATTGGATTTAGCTGAAATGTTAGATTCATCTATAAAGTCAGATAAAGTTATGATTAGAGATAAGATTAGAAAAGTTGAAAAGGATAATTTAGATTTAGTTAGAGACTTTAAAAAGGCTAAGAAAGATACTACTTTGAATCCTTTGGAACAACAAGAAGAAGATGAAATGAAATTAATTTCTATCAAGAGCAAATTTAGAGATGATTTAGTTACTATTTTGCCCGAAAATGTTGATCTTGATAAAACTAATGAAAACCCTTCATCTGTTTATGTCTTAAATGCTGTCATTACTCACGCTGGTGCCAGTGCTGAAGGTGGACATTACAAGGCATATGTAAAGGATCCTAATGACATCGATGGTGAAAGATGGTGGTTATTCAATGACGATAAGGTAAGTTCGGTTAATCAGGAAAAGATAGAAACCTTAGCTGGTGGTGGTGAAAGTGATTCTGCATTACTTTTAATTTACAAGGGATTAGGTTTATAGGTCAAATAGAAATATACAGTATATTCTGAGTAAACGACAAACTTGAAACTTCTATAATAAAATGGTATATGCGATATGTAAGACAGTCAAGTTATGTTAAACGGGAATTGAAGGGATAAAGGGCCATACCTGAATGTTGGATTAACTTATAATTCCTTAACCAATTTTCTAAAAGATTCAACTTCTTCCCAACAATTCAAACTTTTACCTTGGTTTTCATTTAAACATTTAATAACTTCTTCTCTTGAAGACTTTACGGAATCAGATACCTCGATTTTGACCAATTTGATATTATCTTGTAAAACTTCAGTTAATTTCGTGATCTTTTCGTTTAATGCGGGCACAGACACTAATTTTGAATCTTCTTTATTTTCCTTTATTAATGCACTATCGGCAGTTTGTTTGAAACTCTTAATAGTAACAGCTTCTAACTTCGTCAATTCAGCTGCAACTCTTTCTTGAATATATTTTTCAGTATATTGTGCACGAGAAAAATCGGACTAGATACTTGAGTTAGTATATCGGGTTTACATCTACAAAGGTTTTGCTGTATTTTTTGCCTTATACATACTTCCTGTGAAGCTTCTAATTGTGATAAAAAGGAAGCACTGAAATCAATTGGAGTGTTTGGAGTGAATACTTTGGTTTCTGGTTTTGAGGTATTTGATCCCATTGTGTGTACTTGAATGTGTTTGTCTATTTGTGTACTTTAACTAGCAATTTTAGTCTATATTATAAAATAAATAATTGTATTAAGTATCTGAACCCAACCAAATGTTTCTATTCTTGTTGTAGTGATAGTGGGTGCAGCCAATTTGATAAGTTTATTTGCTGTGGAACTTTGATTGGAAGATTTTTTGTTTTTCTGTAAATTTTGAAAAGCAAAAAATGCGAGGGTCGTGTAAACCTAACCAATTATATTTTATTGGTAGAATTTTTTTTTTTTGCTTCACGACTAGCAGACACTACTGAAGGGAGAAAACGAAGACAACCCATATTGAAAAGTCATTTAGCAACGTAAGTTGTATATATATACATCAATTTAAGTCAAAATATTACGTCACTATGCCTCCAGTTCAACAATATCAATATGCTCACCAACCGTCTAACTGGGATAAGTTTAAGATGGGTGCTATTATGGGATCAACAGTAGGTGTATGTGTTGGTGTTTTATTTGGAGGTTTTTCAATTTTACAAAATGGTCCAGGTCCAAATGGGGTTATGAGAACCTTGGGTCAATATATTATGGGTTCAGTTGGTACTTTTGGGTTATTCATGTCGATTGGTTCCGTGATTAGATCTGATTCTGATTATCAAGCTTATCAAAGATCTATGATGGCTTCACAAAGAGCTAAATTGAGGGCAATTTACAGAGACCAAGAATAGAGGAAATATCATTATTTTTTTTTGTTTTTGAAATAATGATGAAATTATTCCTATTTTCTTTTTGATGAATTAATGTGTTTGTATATTTATAAAGTATGATGGGCTCTTAGAAGATTGGTTAATCTGTAAATAGAACAAAAAGATGAGTCAGCCTCTCCCCATGTTTATAGTATTTTATTTTTTGAATATATGCAAAGAAGGCCATTCTTTAGCTTTCTGTATTATTTAAGTCTAAATGCTATTCTTATATGTGAAGTTCTACTTCTGTGTTATTCTTAAGATCATACAAATAAGTTACCCCAAATTCTGGTACCTTATAATACGCAGATTTCCCCATTTTTTCGGATAATTCAGTTAATGTATCTCTAGGTTCCAAAATTGGTTCACCGCTTAATTTAAAAGTCCCCCAATGAATCCCCTTCATAAATGTAGCAGATACTTGCTTACATATCTTGAGTGATTCCTCGGGTGAAATGTGTCTCGGTTTTTGATGCCACGAGGGGCAATATTGTCCAATTGGCAATAATGCAAGTGTAATTGGACCCACTTTAGCTCCAATTACATCAAATAGTTCCTTCAGATATCCAGTATCTCCTGCATGATAAACTATGGATTTTCCATTCTTCTTGACAATGTACGAACACCATAATGATATATTGGAATCAAGTATGTATCGGCCCGACCAATGCATTGATGGAACACATTCTATTTCGTATTTATCAGGGAATGATTCTCCATTAGTAAGGTATTTCGTAACATCCAAGGTATCCCACCAATCCATTTCAATCACTTTGTAAATCCCTTTTCTCGCTAACTTCTTTCTCAACCCTAATGGTACGATCCAAGTAGTCTCGTTTCTAATTTTCTTGGCTAAATCATACTCCAAATGGTCAGGATGGTCATGAGAAACTAACACGAAGTTAAGTTGATCGTTGGATGCATATTCAATATCTTCAAAGCTCATAGGAGATTTGGTCAACCTTTTAGGACCGATTTTTGGAGTAAATAAATGTTCACTTACTATTGGGTCAGTTAGGAAGTTTATACCTCCTACTTGGAAGAATGTACACGACTGACCAATCCATGAAAACAACAATTGATTACTAAGGGATGGTATACTCTCTCGAGTTAACAACCAAGATTTCTTTGGTTGTGCAAATATTTGACCAAAATCATTCTTTTCGCAACATTGTTGGAATATCTTGGAATTATTTCTAAACCTTTCTAAATCTGGCTTATGAACTTTTAAAAGATCTTCAACTTCAACAGCTCCATCATGTGGATGTGGTAATTTTTGGTGAACTTCAAACTGAGTACCATAGAAACTTTCTACAAGCCCCAAAATACGAACAATCATGAACTCAAATGCAGTTTGAGGACGATATTCTTCAAATGGGTTAACGAACATTCCTGACACCACTTCTGATTTAAACTTAGCTACATCTATATCTCTAAAGTCTCCTCCTTTTTCGCGGACTGATTTGACCTTTTCGTATTCTTGTTGCCGTTTTCGGATAATGTATCGAGTTCTCAAATGCATATATAATTCAAATGACGAGTATGTGACCAACAATCCCATACCAATTTTAAATTTCAAGGATAGTGGTGTAAAATTCGGCATGATGTAGTGATTCGATTAAGTGGCACGGGGTGTATAAAAGTCAAAGTGTAAAAGTCCTAGTGGTAATAAATGAAGCATGTAAATTTTTGTTTGCCTTTGTTGGAACCAAAATCATTTTTCTGTCACAGTAGATCATCTTCTCGTCGGTTTATTGGCAAAAGTTCTGTGGGGTAAAGAACTTACAAACCAAGAGTATTACAACTTATCAAAAGCATATATGTGACTCCTGGAAAGTATTTAGAGTGCTTAGAAGATAAAAGAGGGGGAATATTCTGTTTTTGTTTATCAAGTTCTCAAGAAATGACATGCCAGTCTCAGATATTTTGGCAGTTCCTGGTTGGCAACCAATATACAATTTGCTTTTACGCAGCTTCCCAACAGTCGTACTATATTGTTTTATAGATCGAGAAGTAGTTATACAACAAGCTATGAAACCTTTAAACTAATGTCTTCTGACAACACCGGCAATATCGGCGCTTTCCAAAATATGTTTCTTATAATCATAAATATTACCTGGGAATTTCAGAACAGTATTACTTTCACTGATCCAAATCTCATTACAGACTCTATCAATAATAGCGACATCGTGCGAAACCATCAAAACACCACCCTTGAAGTTCTTCAAGGCATCGGCAAGAGCATCCAAACCTTGTGTATCCAAGTGATTAGAAGGTTCATCAAGGATTAACAAATGTGGAGTATTAAGACATAAGGCAGCAAACGCAACTCTTGATTTTTGTCCCCCTGATAATAATTCCATCTTTTGTAAACCAAGAGAACCAGTGATACCAAAGGAACCTAAATGACGTCTATATTCTTCGTCGGTTTTACCTGGAAATGCAGTGGACATCCAAGAGACTGCGGAAAGTGAAAGGTCCATTGCATCCACATGATGTTGTGCGAAATAACCAATTCTTAATCTACCATTTCTAGTAACAAACCCGCTTATTGGTTTTAATTGTTCCATGAAAAGTTTCAATAATGTAGTCTTACCAGTACCATTACCACCTACAAATGCAATTCTGGAATCAATTTGAACATCCAAATTGACATCTTGAATTAATAATTTGTCTGGAGTGTAACCAAATGATACATCTTGCATTTGTAAAATTGGTGGAGATAATTTATCTGGTTCTGGAAATCTGAAAGTAACAATCTTATCATCTTCAGGAGGTTCCAAAATAGGTAATTTTTCCAATTTCTTAATACGTGATTGTGCTTCTTGTGCTTTGGCTGCATTATATCTATATTTATCAATAAATTCTTGCAAGTGCTTTCTAACCGCCATTTGATTTTCATATTCACGACGTTGATTCTTAATTCTTTCTTCCCTAGTGGCATAGAAGGAATCAAAATCAGAACCACGGTAATAATCTAATCGTTCAGAGTGTTGATGTATAATATCTGATGCAACTTCGTTCAAGAATGCTCGATCATGCGAAACAACAAAGACAGTTGATTTGTATGTTTGCAAATAATTTGCCAAGAAAGTGATGGAAGGAACATCCAACATATTGGAAGGTTCATCTAATAATAATAAATCTGGTTGACAGAATAATGCCCTTGCTAAAGACAATCTCATTCTCCACCCCCCTGAGAATTGTTTTGTTGGGATACTTTGGGTTTCTTTTGTAAACCCTAACCCGAATAAAATACCAGCTGCTCTACTTTCCGCTTTATCGGATTCCATTTCGCTTAATTTCTCATTGACTTCTTGTAGGTGTGCATCTAAATCTTCTCTTTCGTTATCTAATTTCCTTACTTCATTTGAATCCTCGTCAAATTCTTGTCTTAACTTTTCGATTTCAGTAATTCTTTCATTAATCTTGGATTCTTCCTGAAGTAAACTCTTTCTCCAGACATCTGCATCCAAAACACTTTGTAATGCAGGAGTATCGTCACCACGAATTTCTTGTTCAACATGTAAAATGGTGATATGTTTAGGAATATTTAATTCTCTTCTAGACAATGCTCTTAAAAGTGTGGACTTACCAATACCGTTTTGACCGACTAAACCATATCTTCTACCATATGCTAAAGTCAATGATGCGTCACTTAAAATTCTTTGTCCATCACCAACGTAAAGATCAAAATTGTCAATCTTGATATCTTTAGATTTACCTGCACTGGATCCAAAATCAAGTGGATTGATTTCGAGGAAGAAGGAATCATAATCTTCGTCTTTCTTGCTGTTCAATAATTTAGAAGCTTCATATTGTACAAACTGATTATTTCTCTTTGCAACTTTTTTGGCAATCTTACGTTCTTGTTTCTCCAATTTCTTTTTATCCACTCTACTCTCCATCTTTCTACCGGTGTGTTCGATATCATTACTTGCTGAAAGTAAAGCCAATGAGGAATGAATATCTCTTTTGGAACTGTTTTGCAAGATATTAACATCCAATAATCGTTTAGAAGTATCTCCAGTAATGGCCAATTTTTCCATATTATCGGCTAATTTGGTATTTAATTGCTTTGAAACATTTTCAGTCAAAGTGGAAACTTTTTCCAATGCACCACCAGCATTGATTAAAAGATCTTTTATGAATTGCATCTCTTGGGTGATATCAATTTGCTGTGCTAAGACAATGTCTTCTGTTGAATTGGAGACATGCTGTATATATCCCACAGCGTAGTCAGCAACTACAGGATCTATTGATGGTACTGCCTGTCTGACTTGTAAACCTACGTTGGACATTATGTTTTACAGAGTTGGGACAACCAGAGTAACATTCAAAAAGTTTGATTCAAAATTTTTCAGATGGACAATACTTACAGGGGAACAAAAAAAAAACTGTGTAAGGTGGTTCTCTTTGCACAGGTTAAGATCAGGTTAAGATCCAATCTAATGAGAACACACTACACGCGGAATTTCTGAAAGAGTAAGTGGTATTGCTTGCCCAAGAGAATTATGAAAAGTGTTTACATGTGAAAGGTGCTGAAATTGCTTAAATTGATTCAATCTGCGAAGATCAACATAGCTGATTTCAACTACTATTAAGTGGTCAGATATCTATTTCTAAACATATTTATGGTTATTGATTGATCACCTATGTATTTCTAATTATATAAATGTCTGCTTTAGACATATCTATAAGACGGCCTTGATCTTAACATCTAACTTGTCAGCTGATTTTAAAGCTTGCACATCAGAATTACCACCAACGTGTTCACCGCCAATGAAAACATTTGGAACAGTTCTTTGACCAGTTAATTCCAATAAAGCTTCTTGAATTTCAGCGCCATCTTCTAATTCATCTAATTCTAAAATGTAAGCTTCCTTGGTGATAGCTTCAATGGTCTTTTTAGTGGCCGAACAGTAAGGACAGTATGTCTTTGAGGCAATAAAAACTGGCTTGGACTTGATTAATTGTTTAACCTTTTCAGTAGTTTGTGCGGAAACCATTCTTGATGTACTAATATAACGTCTAAATGCTCTTGATAACATATAAGAAACAAGCGTTGCTAAAAAAAAGGGAGGAACTTCTTCTGTCGACTAAAGTAAAACAAGAAACAAAGCGAAAAATTACAAAATTGCTTTGTAAGCAAGAAGAGGCAAAAGAAAAAATAATGATCTAGCCTACTGGATTTAAAATCAATCTCCGAGACAGACCATAATCATGTGATGGGTAACATAACTCATTTATTACTAATTAACCTAAGTAATTGCTATACTATACTAAGCCTGGTCAGCAAATAAGTCATGCCCTAAGATTTCGGTTGAATATCCATCAGGATCTCTAATGAAGGCAATCTTCTTGATATTACCTTGATCCCATCTTAATGACCAATCTACACTGTCCCCGAATTCATCAACAATTTCTTTACAGAACTTAGCAGGATCCTTACAACTGACACAGACATGACCAAATCCTTGAGTTGCACCATTTTCAGTGCTGTTACCATTGTGATAGCCCTTGAAATCCTTATCCGATTCAGTTCCCCAGTTGTGAGTCAATTCGACAATGGATTCTCTATGAGCAATTGTTTCTAAGCTATCCTCAATAAACGATGGATCGTGCTCAAATCCCAAGAAGTAAACTGTAAACTTGGCATCATCAAATTTCTTTGAATGCAACAATTTGAATCCGAGTACTTTCTTGTAGAATTCTAACGACTTGACTGGATCCCTGACTCTAATCATTGTATGGTTGAATCTGTAGCTTGCTGAGTTGGTTTTGCCTTCAACCTTGGCAATTCCATTCTCGACCAATTCAATCCAGTATCCATTTGGATCCAATGCAAAAGCAATGTTCTTTTGTCTTCCATCAGTTAATTTCTTGTGGAACTTAATTCCCTTATCAAGGAATTCTTGTTGGGCAATTTCAATGTTGTCAACGGTAAGGCAAATATGACCGAATCCTCTAAATGTCTCTCCGTTACCGTTGTTGAGTTTATAGTTATCGTCATTTTCAACTCCGTGATTGTGACATAATTCTAAGACACCTTCTCTTGCTGACCAATTTAAATCTTTATTAGATTCATTCTCATAGTTTAACATATATAATGTGAAATCATTGAACTTAAATGTTTTAACTAATTTGAATCCAAGCTTTTCCGTATAAAATGGAATTGATACTTTTGGGTCCTTAATACGGAGACAAGTATGGTTCATGAGAAAAGAATTGTCGATTGATGGCATTTTTAACAACGAAGATGTAAGTAGTGTCCTTGAGGTTTGGTGGATTGAATATCTTTGACAATTGAAAGAATAAGGGAGAGAACATTTAATTTTTGATTGAAATACTCCGCCAAAAAACGAATTGAAAAAATACCACCTTCGACCTTGAACAGAAAACATATTTTAAATATATTGAACCAATTATATAAAACCCACTTTGATAGTCGATATTTAAAATATGAATGTCAGATTTGAGAGTTGGAAAAAGTTATGATACACTTGTCAAAAGAAACCGATTTTCGGAATATAAATATGTTCTACACCATGTGACAGATTTCAAAATAGGCATGATGTTTTCTTTCATGATATACAATTGCTGTGTCCAATACACATCTATTCATTATTATGATCAATTAAGAGTAAGCGTCAGAAGGGGATTGAAATCATTGTTAACATCAATGTATGAATAGGAGAGATTCGGTACCAAAAAGATTTACATAAAATTATGTTTTTTGAATACAAGGAATATTTGTGCGATAGCTGGCCATGTTCGTATCAAGAATGTATTTCAAAGGAAAGATTCTTTAAGGATGGACAATAAAAGGGTAAGAGAACTCAATCTGTGGGAGTTTTCCTAGTAAAGCTAGGACATGAGTAGTTATGTATTATCGGTTGCGATAATGTTAGTGTCTTAATTTAGTATCCTCTCGGAGGATTAGGTGTCTTGGATTTATTTCTTAGGAGAAATTTTTATTATTAAGGATATTTCTATAATATTTTGTTTGAATATTTTAATAAATTTGTATCCTTTTGCCAAATAAAACCCAATTTCAACACAATGGAAAGGCATGTGGGGAACCCGTTTGTATTTTGCAAACGGATGAAAATTTATAGAAGACACAAATTTGTTCCTCGGATGATGTTTGCTAACTTTTATTAGGAGAACAATAAAGCACCCTCAAGCAACAATTTCAACGTCTTTGAAATCACAAAGAAAAAAAATTAATTCACAATAACTAGTGCACAACAATTCCGTTCTCACAAAAAATCTCGCAGGCTCTCAAATTTTTTTTCATTTCTTTGTAATCCCGTCGTATAGAACCAACAATGATGAGCCCTTTATTCGTCCATCGCCCTCCAGCAAAGGTACAACATAAAAAGAGCGTTTTTGGCACCATTTAAAGTTCAATCGAAGTAACGTGGTACTTTCGGTTATCCCAGAATGTTTAAAAATACATGTCCTAGGGGCGGGTTGCTTCATCTTCGATCTTTTTCAATTAATGCCACAAGATTTTCCTCATATAATCACTATATTCGTAAGACCTTGGCGGACATAACAAAAACTTATCAGAAAGGAGAACCTATATCTATGGTAACAAGCCATGACTTCATAACATCTAAAATGTTAGAAGCTGCCCAAATCGATATTAACTTAATTGGTGATTCTCTTGCAAACACTTGTTTGGGGTATGATTCTACCAATGAATTAACCCTCGATGAAATGTTATACCATGTTAAGTCTGTTCAAAGAGGAAACGCGTATTCTTTATTAATTGCGGACATGCCGTTTGGGTCTTTTGAAGGATCTTTGGAACAAGCAGTGGGAACTGCAACTAGGTTGATTCAACAGGGAAAGATTCAAGGTGTCAAAATTGAAGGTGGAAATGCCGAAACTATACCTACTATTGAGAAGCTTGTATCCATGGGAATTCCAGTCATGGGACATGTCGGATTAACTCCGCAGAAACATAATGCAATGGGAGGTTATAAGTTACAAGGAGGGGATTCCCAAACTGCTATTCAAATATATCAAGAATGCTTAAACCTACAAAAGGCAGGGGTATTTTCAATTGTCTTGGAATGTATCCCTAATAAGTTATCTGAATTTATTACGGAGAAGTTGTCAATTCCAACAATTGGAATTGGTGCCGGCCCCCACACTTCAGGTCAAGTTCTTGTCATCTCTGATATGTTGAGTATGAAAAATCCTGAAGAAAATCACACTGCAAAGTTTGTCAAAATTTATGGAGATTTCTATAAGCAAGCCGTTGAAGGTTTGAAATTGTATAGTGATGAAGTGAAAGCAAGAAAGTTTCCAGAGGCTAATGTGCATGGCTACAAAATCAAGCGTGAGGTATTTGCAGAATTTAAGGAAAAGGCTGAAACAATGATGTAAGCCTAGTTTTTATAGACCATATTTAATGTACAAAACATAACGATAATGATGTCAAGACTTCGTCATCCTTGTGTCTCTTTCTGTGCAGTACCGTCAGCCTATGATCGGTTCCAACTTTTTCTTATTGTTTGGAAAAAAAGAAACTCTAAATTCTCTTCTTATCTCTTCTTTTTCATAATTACCAACAACTATCATTAATCTTTGACAGAATGACTGTTGACGTTTCCATAAATGAAAATCCAAGAATTACCAGAATCTTTATAGTCAGACATGGACAAACCGATCACAATTTGCAGAAGATATTGCAAGGTCATTTAGATACCAAGCTAAATCCAACTGGTGAAATCCAAGCTGAAACAGTTGGAGCTCATCTTTCGTCTTTGCCTATTGATTATTTTGTTTCATCTGATTTAGCTAGATGCAGACAAACCATTGCGCAGGTGCTTATTCACCAAGAACAGAGAGAAAACGTCAGATATACCCCAAATTTAAGAGAACGAGATATGGGTATAGTGGAAGGAATGTATCTCAAAGATGCTCTTGAGAAATATGGACAAGGCTTCCGTAATTTGGGAGAGAAAGAAAATGAATTGGTAGCTAGAGTGGCGAAAGAATGGGATTCCATATTGAAGCTAAACTATAGAAATGTATTGATATGTACGCATGGAGGTGTCATTACCAGATTTGTTAATCATTTGTACAAAGATTTAAAGTATGAATTACATGAATCCTTAGCACAGCTGGACTTGAAAGTTCCATTTAACACTTCTATTTCAATTGTTGATTACGACAATGAAACAAAGACCGGGAAGATCCAACAGTTTGGCAATACCTTGCATTTGGGTGGAAACTTTGAAGTAAAAGAACAATTATTAAGGTAAAATATTTGTATAAACATAGAGACTTTCTAGAGTATACTTTGCAGTTTATATCTATTTATTGTTAACTAAAATCTATATCTATCGAAAACTGAACATGCAAGAAGCGTTGAACTAAATAAAAATCAATGAAGAAACCCTAAGAATTAAAAAACGAATCAATAGACAACACTAAGTTAGCAACGTTTTATATTTCTCATTCGCATTTGAAATTACCACTAAACTATTAATCTTTTGTTGTCCATGGTGTTGGATCTAGAGAATGATGCATATCTTTCGAATGGGTCGTTCCTTTCCAATTCGTATTCTGGGTTTTTTGCCTTACGAGCAATTATCTTACGGGCAAAAATACGTTTACCCCATTTCCAAGCTTCGGCTCCAATCATGAATAATGTAGTACAAGCAAAAGCAACACCCCATTCCCAACTAATTGGTTTGTGTAAGAAGACTTTGGTGTTGATAACTGGAATGTAGACAACTGGGAATACACTACCGAATCCAATAATCACAGACCAGAATAAGAATTGATTCTCCCAGAGATCAATTGCAGTTTGTTTTAGCCAGTTGTTATCCGTTTCTTGTCTCATGTAGAATAATGAGTTATATGGATGGATACATTCCCACGCAAACAACAATGCACACCAGGTCATGTTGGCGAAAGATGCCGCTCTACCTCTGAATACCAAATCACACACTTCAACATCCGCATTAACACTGTTACAGTGAGCGCCTAAATCTCCATCACCATGGATAAAGACAATGATGACAAAGCAAAGTAAACACGAAACTGCCATCCAGAAACCATAGCCTATGGTATCAATAATAACTTCCCAAGTGAAAATAGTATTGTTCGGTGGTTTTTCTAAAACATCTTCAGCTGCCTTTTCTTGACCCAATCCCATTGCCGGGAAACATGCAGAAACGACTAAAGTCCACAACACTTCAACTGGAGATAACGGGAATACTGAAAATCCTGATTCGTCAATAAATGCTAAACCAATCAACAAGTATAACCCCTGAGCAACATTTTCTGCCAACAACATTAAAACAAACTTTTGAATGTTTGCAGACATTCTTCTACCTTCTTCAATAGCATTCAAGATGGAAGCAAAATTATCATCAGAAAGCACAATGTCAGAGGCTTCTTTAGCGACATCGGAACCATTAAGACCCATAGCAATACCGACATCAGCCTTCTTCAATGAAGGAGAGTCATTAACACCATCACCAGTCATGGCAGCAAACTTCTTTCTTCTGTGTAAAGCGTCGATCATACGGACTTTGGTCTGTGGTGCGCAACGAGCAATAACTAAGGGCAATACTGGTAATTGATCAATTTCATCATCCGTCAACGCATCAAATTCACTAGCAGTCATAACCATAACTTTGACAACGTCTTCACTGTAATGGTAAAGATTGTGGGGTAAAATACCAACTTCTTGAGCAATAGCCCTGGCGGTACCTGGATGATCTCCGGTAAGCATATGAACATTAATACCAGCCCTGTGGCATGATTTAACAGATTGGGCAGTTTCTTCTCTTGGAGGATCATAAATCCCAATTAATCCTTGGAAAATCAATCCGATTTCAACATCTTCTCTTTCTTCAAAGTTTACCTCGCTATCGTTTGGAAGTGTCTTTGTGGCAAAGGCCAAAACTCTCAATCCCTGAGATGATAAAGCACTCATATTGCTTTCAATCATATCTCTATCTTCATCAGTCAATTTAATTAATGTTTGAGAGTCAACGGAATCCACGGTGTTATCTCCGTACCAAAAATCGCATAATTGAAGAATTCTTTCAACGGCACCTTTAGTGTACACATCGTATTCCTTTGTTTCTTCGTTCCTGTAAACAGTAGACATTCTCTTGATTGAGGAATCAAATGGAAATTCAGCAACATGATCAAGTCCGCTAGAAACATCATCACGAGCATAATTTAATCTGGTTGTGAAAATTTGAACAGCAATTTCAGTGGCGTCACCATGAGGTTTCCAAACTAGTTCTCCAGACTCTTCATCCTTGACTTGGTTAACGGTAGCAATGTTAGCCATAGTTGCGGTCATTAAACACTTATCTAAAGACTTTGGCATGGGGTCTGGGATCGGCATGTTGAAATCGATTTCTTCATCAGTATCTTTGATGAACAATGGTGAATATTCGGAATATTTAACCTCTCCCATTGTTGGGTTGTATGCTTCAGTGATATGTTGAACTTCAAAAGTACCAACATTTGGTAACCAAAGTTTCTTAGCAATCATTTTACCTTGAGTTAAAGTACCAGTCTTATCGGAACAAATATCATCGATACCACCCAAGGCTTCTAAGGAATCTAATTTACGAACAATAACATTCTTTGTTACCATTACTTGAGTACCAACTGCCATCGTGATAGTTAAGACTACAATAAGAGCAGCTGGAATCATGGAAAGTGCAACAACAATGGCATAAATAGCCACTTCCTTGGTGACAATCATCTTTTGGGAAGCCATTACAATAATAGCGGAAACAACAGCAACCCAAAATAAAAATATCGCCAACCAGGATAATTTTCTTTGCAATGGGGTTCCGACATTAACACCTAAAATATTACCAATAACATTGTTGATGGTTTGACCTGCAGCTTTAGTATATTCTCTTTTCTTTGGTTTTCTGTCTCCAGATTTATCAACTTTCTTAATAATCCCAGTATCTGTGTTTAAAGACTTGGCAATCCTTCCTATTTCAGTGTTTAAACCCGTACTAAGCACAATACCAGAACCTCTACCTTTAGAAACTATAGAGGATGAGTAAACCAAATTTAAACGGTCTCCAACTGGAATAGGAACTGAAAAGTCGTCGTAAATAGCCTCGTGATTCTTGACTACAGGTAATGATTCACCTGTTAATAATGCTTCGTCTGTTTCCAAATTTAATGAATCAAATAATCTCAAGTCTGCCGGAACAGTATCACCAACTCTAATATGGACAATATCACCTGGAACCACTTGCTCTGCTGGAATAGTTGAATCATCGCCGTTTCTTGTAACTCTTGCTGTAGGAGAACTTAAAGTTCTAAGTGAACCCATTGTTTTCTCCGCTTTGTATTCTTGAATAAATCCCACGAACACATTTAAAAATACGACAAATCCAATAACCCCACCCGATATCCAATCCTTCATGGCAAGTGCAATGATCATACTAATGATCAACACCAAAATCATGGCATTGAATATCTGATGAACCAAGATTTTGGTAAATGAGATCTTTTCACCTTCACCAAGGGAATTGGCTCCGTACAACTTCATTTGTTCTTCAGCGTCATGGCTCGATAAACCAGATACCACATCAGTCTTATATTCCTGAGCCACTCTTTCTACTGATAAACGGTACGCTTCGAAAGTTGGAGAACAACATACTCCCTTCTCTGAACTATTGTCTGAATATGAAGTTTCAATATTTGTTTGCTCTTTCTGTGAAATCTGATGATTTGATTCTTTGCAACTGGAATCTTTAGAATTGTTGGACATTATATGTTTGCTTTCTAAGGAATCTAATTGAATGAAATCCTAAAATTTACTAGACAATATTGTGTTTCTTTTGCAACAATTGTAAAAATATTAATTTTATAATAATCTATTTGATATCACTTAAAAAATCAAATAACTATTGGTCATGCCCTGGTTAGTTAATATATCAATCCTTTAGAAAGTTAAAATTAATTGGAAATGCAGGTTATTTAACGTTGTATTTATATTTGCTTGGAACATAATCATATTTACTGCAAGGGTAAAAAACAAAAAAAGAAATACGTAACTATGCATTTCATGGAACTAGAAAAACTCAAAAATTTTTACCGTCTCTTTATCTTTCTTGTAAAGTTCTTCTAATATTAATCATGTTCCATCTTAGGCTAGGTTAACCCTCACATGACTTCGACCTCTTTGTCTGGTGAGTTTTTTTGTGTCACATTTAAAACTGTTGTAATATTATTTTTTAATTTTTTAAAAAAAATAAAAATAAATGGTT
>LQMZ01001889.1:0-11363 GCA_001655765.1 Hemisphaericaspora gorwae
ATATAAATAGACAAACATCGCTCCATGAATCCAAAAACAAATGGTTAAGTATAACAAATTCACACTATCACTAATAAAACAAATAGATATCCTATATCTCTAACTACACATTAATAAATCCATAAACAAATCAACCCATGTCGAAGTTGGTATTAGAAGGAAGCGTCCCAACGCAAGAAGAAGTGGAACAACAACAAGAACAACAACAAGAACAACAACAAGAACAACAACAAGAACAACAACAAGAACAACAACAACAACAAGAAGAAGAAGAACAACAAGTCCCTCAACACCAACTTGCTGAGGTGCCTATTACAAGTGAACCAAATGGCACAAATCAGATGAGGGTATCTCCAGATAGAACCTTGGATGATCAAGAGCACTTAGCTGTAAACTTACCGAAGAATGAAAACGGATTCTCTGATTCTGAGTCTGAACGATCCTACAATGAAAGTGGATATCATAGAGAGCCTTATAATGAATGTGGTATGTTTTGCATCGACTTATTTACTTGCTTTGGTGCATTAGATGCATGCTTTCCAAAGAGTGGGGAAGGTTGTCTTTCAACGACCTGTACCGTCATTGGTAATATATTCCTTGGTTGCTGTAGACGTTAGAGGAGATAAAACAGGAATTCTCAAATCCGCCTGATCCACTTCATGCATACATAATTTATAGATTTAACAGTTATTTATTTTTGTCTTGATTTTCCATACAATTGTAGTAGATTTGTTCTGCAAACCTAAATATAACCTAGATGTTTGAGGTTACCAAGAGCATTAAACCGAATGAACTGGTTCCTAGTTTATTGTAACTTAATTACTATACGTTGTTGAGGAAACATATGAAATGCTAGTCTCATCAAAAAGGGCATGACGCTAAAAGAACATCAGACTCAATACAAATCTCCTATTATACCAACTCATTTTCTATTTCTATTTCCATTAATCTTATTTAGGGAAGATAATACTCCACTTTTGCAAGAGGACGTTCTTGTTAAAGTACTCATTGTTCCTTAGCGTAAATCGAAATGTTTTGCAATCACTTCTCAGTTGGTGACCAAAAAAAAAATCCTTCCTTTGTTTTGCAACACTATAATTCAGGCGGTTATTTGTCATATTTATTTCTCGAAAGTCCTACTAACCAAATTTACTGTCTTCTTAACTAATGTCCCTTAATTATACTCCCGAGGTAAGTAATGAATCCCAAAGGATTAAAGATCAATCAAATTATTCAATTCCTTCTGCTAAACGTTCAGCTACAATTTCAGATTTTCATGGATTTACACCAGAATCTATCGACGAAGATGAAGATGAAAACAACCTTAAGCGGCTGCCAAAACTAACCAAGGTCAGTGAGTTTAAAGTAACACGTTCGAGGTCACTAACACATTTTTCAAATTCTCCTACAGCATTGAAAAATATTGCACTATCTGAACTGCCGCAATCAGATCTCACTTTCAATAATAAAAGAAATGACAAACCTTATATCAAAAATACAATTGATGATGATAATGCTGAAACTCCTATAACTGGGTTATCTAGTTCTGTTGAAAATTCTCTTCCAAATTATTATTTAAATTCAGAACCAAGTGCAATAAATGGTACATTGGTGTCCAGTTCTGCTCAGGCTTCTCCAGAGAAAACTAATTCAAATATTCTAAAAACTTTCAACCTTCCCAAAACCCGAAATGCAACGGTAATAATCAGTAAAAAGACATCTTCAGAATCTGATTTTAACTTGAATGAAATATCACCAATTTCTAATGAGAAAAATTCAACCAAGGTAAAAGGAGTATTTGACAATAACGAGGAAGACGACATTAATCCTGGACCTGTAAGAAATACACGAACTCCTAGTCAATCTACAGTATTGTATTCATTCAACACCTCCAAAATTGGAAAGTCAATATTTCATGAAGACTCTATCATGCAAGACACTTTGAAAAAGGGTGATGTGTTAATGAGCAAAGACTCAAGTTCCAGTTCTGATGATAAAAAGGGATCTCCGCCAGGTTCTTCTAATATTTCTAAGCTCAAACAACCATTTTTTGATAGAAGAAGATCATTTGTTATATTTACTGTTTTAATTGGAGTCATTCTCCTTTTGATTGGTGGGTTCATTCCCGCAATTGTAATATTATCAAATGGGACAAAATACTCAGTTAATAATTACTTCTCCAATGCCAACAACTTGCCTATGTTAAATGAATTATCAGAAAAGTATCTCTCTGATCTGAAGATCCCAACTAGACTAGACACATTGGTCGCAAGAATTAATTCGGTGGAAGGTTTAAATGATGTTGTTAAGAGTGATAACGAAGTTGTGAATCTTATGAGCGTGGCTTCAAATGTGTTATTCCATGGTATAGCATATTCCCCAGCAAACTCTTTGGAACCAAGATGTGGATACAACAAAAGAGAAGCAATGTTGGATTTGGCCAAACTATCTACAATTACTACAAGAATAAGAAACTACGGTACCCATTGCGATCAAACAGAAATTATTCTTGAAGCTATCCAGTACATGAATTTAAACATGACCCTAGCTATGGGGGTATGGATTGGCAGAGATAATAGGGCAAACAGACAGCAGATGGATACAATGAAAAAAATAATTGCGCAGCTCCCTAATCCTCTGAGGTATATTAACCTGATATACGTTGGCAGTGAAGTTTTATTTAGAGGAGATAAGAATAAATGGGAATTGATTGAATATATTCGCGATGCAAAAGATTTTCTCAGGTTAATGCATATTAATAATATTCCAGTTGGTACATCAGATATTGGATCACTCATAGATCTGGATATTTTGGAAGCCTGTGATGTCGTAGGTGCAAATATTCATCCATTCTTTGGTGGAGTTCCAGTGGAAGAAGCTGCTGTCTGGTCTTACCAGTTTTTGAACTACCAGATTTTACCTATCAGTAGACCACACTCTACTCCTATTGTAATAACTGAAGTTGGGTGGCCAAGTGGAGGTGGTAGATATGGAAGAGCAGTTGCTAGTACCCTGGCATTGCAATTCTTTGTGGGTGACTTTTTGTGTACTTTCCGGGATACTGGGATTGAATACTACTTCTTTGAGGCGTTCGATGAACCTTGGAAACAAGTATATCATGAAGGAGATCAAAGATGGGAAACCCAATGGGGAATTTTTAATGCTGATAGACTGAATAAATTTCCAATTCAAAACATTGGTTGTTTATGAAAAAAATTTTTCCAGAAAAAAATTCAATGGCTGCAAAAAATCTACCAATTTTTTTATAGGGCCATTTTGGGATCCCCAGCAATACGCAAATATGTTTTCTTCAAAGTGGCGAATAGGTGCTAGTATCTCTATTCATAGTGTAATAAATTTTGATCAATGGTTCGAAAGGATTATGTTTCCCGTTTGGGTCCATAACTATTTAATTTGTAGCAAAATTTGAAAGATTTTAAACAAGTTTTATTGCTCTCGTAAACCAACCTGGATTTCAAAGGTTTTTTTTCGATAAACATAAATAGTCCACTCTCAAGAAGAACTACAATATAGTACACTTAGAAAAATGGGATATACTTGGTGTTTGTTAATTCTAGAGTATCGATAGGCAAAATTGGTCGCTACCAAATGATTATATAATGTCTGAAATATTTTGCTAAAGTTTTTTTTTCATAAAATTAGGCAACTTGTCCGAGTGGTTAAGGAGAAAGATTAGAAATCTTTTGGGCTTTGCCCGCGCAGGTTCGAGTCCTGCAGTTGTCGATATTTTTTTAGATTTTTAGTAATTATTGATTTATCTAAACTATCTATTGAATATTCTAAGAAAATTGCCCTTTTCTAAGTCCTATATAACCATCCGGTGCCTGAGAAATATCTTTCCAAATATCAGACAAGATTCCACCCTCGATACCTTGCTCACTGACCAGGTTACCCCACCACTGTAAATCCTTCTGATTGTATTGTACAGTAAAGAAAATCACCAAGGCACTGGTTGCAACTCCTGCCGTTAATGCACTTGTCAATATGTAATTGTACTTTTCCCACCAAAGCAAATAGTCTCGCTTAATTTTGTACATGAAAATATATGAAAGATAAAGTCCTCCCGTGAAATACAGTAGATTATATGGTGCAAAATCCAAGAATCCCCCGATTATAACAGTAGGCTGAAAATATCTCGTCAATTTCTTTGGGCCATTACTCTTAAACCAAATACACGGGATAACCAACAAAGCCCCAAACAAAAAGCACCATTTCAATATTGGATATAACCCTCCAAACACTTTCGCTGGACCTATTTCTCCGTATTGAATACTTGAAAAGAAATATGTATTGGCCCCAGGGCATTTTAATTTATATTTTTGATGAGGATCACATATGTCAGGGATGCTGTTCAATTGCCAATTGGCTATACCCAACGAAACAATTATGTTCAATAAGGTAGAAAGAATTTGCCCTTTGAAAATGGCCTTTGGTGGAACCTTGGCATAGTGTGCAAGTTTTTGATCTGTGATATAATTACTTGCTTGACTGTCTATATTATATCCATAACTCTTCAAAGTTATCAATGCGATCCCTGAATTGGGAATCAAATATCCGACAATTAATTCGACAAGAACATTCAATCCAAATGAAAATCCAGTCACTGACGCAATTGTTGTTATAGGAATCAAAAAGACAAAGTTAATAAAGATAGTAAAAAAGATGCCCCATATAGGTGTTTCTACCGGATAAAAGATCACTACCGCAAGTGCAAACAGGGTACTGACAAACAAAATTGTAAGAAACCACCAATCAGGAACATCGTCGTAGTTGGCCATCATTTTACAATGCGGATCATCGGAATATCTTCCATACATATGATAGTTGCCCTTGTCTCTGAACTTGAAGGCATCTTTAATAGAATGCCAAACATTAATAAAACTAGCTTTCATAGATTGCCACTCTGTGATAAAATGATATAGGATAGCAAATGGATATAAGCAAAAATAAGCGCCATACAATACCAAATTCGCTGCTGAAAAATACAGAGGACCAACCTCTTGATATTTAGCATTATCAAACGAATTGTTTTTACCTAAGATATCATGAATATTATAAACTTGGGCTTTATTATTGAACAACCGATTGGAATTTATCGGCAAAAAACTAGTCCAGCTGTTGTTTGTATAATACACAATTAGAATGACAACAAATCCCAATACAGACCCAATATACCTATTGACATATGTGTAAAACGGGATTGTCAAACAACCACCAGAATCGAGAATATTCCAGTCGAA
Source organism: Hemisphaericaspora gorwae (assembly GCA_001655765.1). Classification (NCBI taxonomy): domain Eukaryota; kingdom Fungi; phylum Ascomycota; class Pichiomycetes; order Serinales; family Debaryomycetaceae; genus Hemisphaericaspora; species Hemisphaericaspora gorwae. The sequence goes on from LQMZ01001889.1 coordinate 5,262, forward strand.
TGAGGGGATAGGATTAAATCCCAAACCCATAATTGTACCGGTGACATTCACAAGATGAATCAGGGAGGGATTAAACCAGGTAGGCCAATTGAAATAAGAAAATGCTGTAAATAAATAGCTAGGAATCCAATTATATATAAAACTGCAAACTAACACGATCATGAAAAAGGAATACCTAGAAATTGACCAACCATGAACGATATTGTTCTCATCTTCGTTCATCAAGGCTTTGTTAAGAGCAATAGTTGGTAAAATCGTGGGCCAAAGTGCTTTGCTTGGGTAAACGCAGACTTTCTTCATAATCAAGGCAAAACCAAAACCTAAGAATTGCGTTGAGATAGTCAATAACAATTGGAATGTCAATGATACCCACTTGAGACCATAAAATCGGTCAAGTTTCATTACAAAAATATTGTAGATCAGATATGGAGTCGAAGCAGAACACAGATAAATAATTGTACTCAACATCATTTCTTTGTATGTCCAGGGTCCAGGGTTTAAATCTATTGAAAAACCTCGCCATGATATTACTTTTCTTGGCACAAACCTTTCCCAGAGTCTTCCGCTAGGCAAGAGCAATATTTGAATCATGTGCGAACTCAATGCTATACTAGGCATTCTGTGAACAAAGAAGCTATTGATAACCGAACCAATAAATGTCCAGAATAGACCAATGAAATATGCACGGAATGTGTCTACCAGTGTGTTAGGATCATCAAACGGTTCTGTTATTGCACGAATCTCCGGATACGGAGAATGATAATGAATCAATGCCGCTTCCATCCGTATCTGAAGCAGCCAATCAACAATATGCAAGTATGTTTTGTTTCTAAAAGAACCAACAAACTCTTCTTCTATTTTAGGTTTATCTGCCAAAGTAGAAACATTCTCGGGAATCATTCCAACTAATCGTTCGAGTAAATGATAATCTTCTTGAAGAATGTTAACATCACCTTTATGTTCGGCCAAAGTGTTCCTAATAATCTCGATTGCATCTGGGACTGATAATTCATCTATTTTGGTTAGCATATACTTTGATTCGTTTGATAAATGAAGTGATGCTATTGGAAAATCAGTTCCGTATCTATCATCACTGATAACACCCAAGCGCAAGAGAACAAGCTGTAGCTGTGAATCCGTGAAATTCCATTCTGATTTAAGTATTGACTCGGATGAATGTTGTCCTTCACTTAAAGGATATGCACCTAATTCTATATATTCAGCATCATTTTGTGCCATGATCACCGTAGAGAAACATGAACCCTTGAGATCATCCAATTATTTACATTTTTTTTTCCATTGCCCCAGAAAACCAAATCTTCCATGTGAAAATTAAAATATTGCCAGTTGAACCATACAAAGATTTAATTGTAAGCGATTGTACAATAATCACATAAACCAAAACACCCAATCTCCCCCTATATTGATCGAATCGTTCGTCTATTTGTGCCTGTTTCTTTGCGTGATTTTCTGTACGATTCGTAAAATTCCAGGGACGCCACTTTCGTAAGTTTCCCCAACTTGAAAAGAAAGCCTTGTTAAATAATTAATAACGTCTTCCTGAAGGATGAAATTCACATGTCATAAGCCTACATAGGTGAACAATACCTGAATTCTCAACATAATATCATAGTGAATTGTACGACCTATCAGAAACTGGTTCCACCCGACCCCAACAAAGACGGAAATTGGACATTGTACTATTTAATAGTGAAATCAGGTCTAGAATCATTATATGGTTCTACACGGTATGAACAAGGAGGTTACAACCCCATGGTGACTAATTTATTTTTGTTTTTGTTTTGATTTGATGATACTTTTCGGGCTTAATTCCCAATTCGGGGAAGCCCGAAATTCCTGGTGAATAAATGCCTCAGGCGAACAAGTAAGTACAACTCCTTACCTCCTATAATGGATGGCGAAAATAGTCATTCTTTTGTTTGCAAAACATTAAAGAATTGAGATTATTGCTAGTGATGGGTAGCGTGGGTGGCGAATTGTTCTACCTGACTGACAAGTATAAATTGTGTTGAATATGCTCAGCATTGGTAGAAAATGGAGAGTAATTATCACCAACTCAAACATGAAATTCATTAATTTTCTACAGACAGTATTCTTTTTGCTTATATTTACTGAAGTATCCTCTTACGCTTCTACTGACGATCTAGCTAAGAGGATAAACGATGGGAATAACGACGACCCAGCTCCAAAAGTTCCAATTAATTCACGATATGACCCAGTATCTGCATTAACACCCATCTCTAGACCAAGTTCTACATCTAAAACAACTAACCCAACCTCAACAATCTCCAGGGAAATCAATGGCTCTGGAGCGGATATCAAGCGTCTTCAAAATACTGGTGCTCTTGTTCTAGCATTCTTATTGTTTGCTACATTGCTAAGTACTTTTTAATGTTGTTGCATAGAATAATTTAGACTGGAAATGAGGTTAGAGATAATAAATAAGGTTTATACAGATAAATGAATAATTAGGCGTATTAGTATCTCTAAGAATTGTAGCTTATTTTACAATTTCAGGTTAAATCTTCAAAGTTAGCCACATGACAAGTTCCAAACGTCTTGTCTCCAATCCAGTTCGTTTCAATATGAGGCATTTACTCTTTGAATTTGCAGTATAGTAGAAATACATATTGCAAATAAGTAACTCTCCATTGGACAAACACCATTTGCAAATGGGTACAAAATATTTGATTACTGATGGGCTCTATTTGCACCGAACATACTTGAAAAGTCTCTCTGAAACTTTCGTTATTTGTGAACAAAGAGGATCTATTTCCTACCAGGTTACTACAAGAATGTTGGATTGAAAATTTTGTGTCAATATTTCCAATCCATGTTGGGGGAGCTTGGTGTTCGCTTACGTTTGGATGGGCCATTTTATTTTCTGGTGAAAGTATTTCAACAGTTTTCAGTGTTCCGTTAACCAGAACAGTCAAGGGAATAGTCCATAACGTGATTTGAAAATAAGAGAATGGCTAAAGCTTGTCAATTGACACAAAACCTAGTTCTTATTGTCCCAACATGTGAAAATTTTTCAATTTAAACTAATTCAACGCTCGTGTGACTGTTTGGAACCAATTTATTTTTTCGGGATTGTGACAGACTTGGATCTTTTTCGTCTGAGTTCCAAATTCAATTCAGAAATCTAATCCTTTTAATCTAAGAGGTTTAGTATTTATATTTTTATATAATAATCATAAAAGGAGTAATATGAATTGATGCTTATGTTCGAATTTATTGTCCTCGTGTCTATGAACGTGTGAATGGGAAATTTGTTGAGGTGTTTGGTCGTGTGCAACTTGGAGAAATATTTTTTAACCCAAAGTATGTTTATGCAGAGGATGCATATTTTTTTACACATTAGGAAGTTTTCATGCAGTTTATGCATGAATTAATTAACTTTTTATCCATATTCGTTTTGACAATATTTGAGAGTTAAAAACTCCCTTTTTCAATTATTATATATATATATTGGGAATTGACCACCTTGAATTAATTTCAATGCTTGCAATACTTTTTCTTCTAAATTTTTCAAATTTGCAATTAAAATGAAATTTCAAGCTTTAGCTTTATTATCCATCGCCGCTACCTCTTTAGCCATTAACCTTGAACAAGTTAGACTTGTTAACGATGATGAATTGGTCATCCAAGACGCACAATTCGGTTACCCAGCTATTGTCAATTTGAAGGAAGAAGACTCCAAGGTCGAAGAAAACTCCGATGATTCTGATGATTCTGACGAAGAATTAGAAGTCGAACAAAAGACCACTTCTACCACTTCTCAAAAGAAAAAGAAGACTAGTACTGTCTCTACTTCCAAGGCCACTGCTACTGCCACTACTACCACCAAAGATTCTTCCAAGACAACTACCTCCACCAAGAAGAAGGAATCTTCTTCTACTTCTACCAAGTCCAAGTCTCACACTGCTTCCGTCACAAAAACTAACGGTGCTGACTCTGTTGCCATTGCATTTGGAGGTCCAGTTGCATTAGCTTTGGGTTTATTATTGTAAGTTTGTTTTCAGTACATATATGATTTATAGTTCTAATTTAATATAAGACTTTTCAATATTCGCCAGAGGACTTCATTTAGATGGGGAACGGAGGATGGCATCTCAACAATTGCTTGCTTTCGATGAGAAGAATTTGCCAGATAATAGCCACCCCCATTACAAAGGACCCAAACTAATATTAGTAGCCCACGTTTTCTATTATTAATTTTTCGGTAACAAATATTTTTTAATGTCCAATCAGCTATTTCAAAAAATAATTATAACTCAAAAATGAAGCATTTCTTTCAAAACGTAACATTTCACAGTTTCTATCGTATAGCTACTTCGTTTTAATATTTTCGCTGTTTTGTCTTCTATCCACCTCGCATCTCCAGAGCTCAAACGACTTTGAAATTTCAAAATGTCAAAATGATGAGAATAGTACGGATTTTTTGGTGTAATCAAATGATAACACCAACAACATCAAACTAAGTCTGGTGACCGACACTCCATTTTGAAAGTGTACTAGAGAGGATACAGATCGCTCAATTGTACACCATCTTGCCGAACAAGCCAATACTATAGCGTGGGGGTCATTGTCGTGAAGAATTTCTTAATTTTGTATACAATGACACTCCTTTTCGAGTTCGAAAAGGTTCTTTCTGGGATTAGGGGAAAGTAAGCATTGTGACCCTACTACAACTAATTAAATACGCGAACGAGCATCTCGATCCTTCAACATCGTGAAACTGACATACTTGATAATAGTTCTGGAAATCCCAACGGCACGAACTTTTACGGAAAAAATACTTCGTGTAAGCAGTTTAGAAGATGTCTGGGTTTTTACTAACTGGTTCTGGAGTGTACCCTTAAACCCTTAAAAGAGATCACTGGGTGAACATAAGTGAAGAAATCAATGAAGACATCAAAAGTCGTTAAATGTTGCGCCCGCCGGCCCGCAAATGTCTCTGACAAAAATGTCGTTTAAATTATGATTCATATTTTTTTATTGGAAATTATTCGCTCTCCCTCCCTCGTAGGGCCACTTCTCCGGACACCGCAAGGAAAAATTTTCGTACTCCACTCATAAGATTTGACGACTGTACAGATATTTTGATTCTTTTCATCACAATTGCAAGCAATGATGTTGAGAAGACCTCAAGGTATCTTGAGACAAGTTGTCAGAGCCAAGAGCACATCTGGTTCTACTTCTGCTTTAGCTTACAAAACATTACATCGTAATCAGAAGAGACCTCCTTTACCAACTTTGGAAACTCCAAATTACTCAGCAGATACTGCCGTTACTTCTATTTTGTATGAAACTCCAGTTCCTTCTAGGGCTCCAAGAAAACAACATGTTTTAAACTGTTTGGTGCAAAACGAGCCTGGTGTGTTATCGAGTGTTTCTGGTACTTTAGCCGCAAGAGGTTTCAACATTGATTCATTGGTTGTGTGTAACACCGAAGTTAAGGATTTGTCACGTATGACAGTTGTTTTAAGAGGTCAAGATGGTGTTGTTGAACAAGCAAGAAGACAAATCGAAGATCTTGTTCCTGTTTATGCAGTTTTAGATTATACCAATGCTGAAATCATCAAGAGAGAATTACTTTTAGCAAGAATCTCATTATTAGGTCCTGAATATTTCCAAGAGTTGATTGCTACTCATCAATTACACGTTGACGATGCGTCTGCTATTCCGGACTTGTCTGCATGTGATTCCGCATACCATCCAAGCAACTTGGCACCATCCGAAGCCCTTAGACAAAAGCATATTCACTTGGATCACATTTCCACAATTACCAAAGAATTCGGTGGAAGTCTCCTTGACATTTCTGACAGAAATGTTGTCGTTGAGTTGTGTGCTAAACCATCAAGAGTATCTTCATTTATTACCTTGTTGCAACCATTTGGTATTTTAGAATTGGCCAGATCTGGTATGATGGCCTTACCAAGAACTCCATTGGAAAGACCCGACGAAGATGAAGAGCCAGTTAATGCTGCTGATATTGTTGATGCCTCTCAATTGCCACCAGGTTAAACAGGTTAAACAGGATTTTAGATTAATATTTATATATATTGAATACGATTA
>LQMZ01001903.1:0-13735 GCA_001655765.1 Hemisphaericaspora gorwae
CTAGATTTTTTGTCACAACTAATTTTTGTCATACATTTTACTTTTCTCGGAAGAACAGATCCATTAAACATTTTTAATTTAAATTTTAATTTTAATTCCCTGGTTAAAAAAATCGCTTAAAGAATAAATCACATGCAAATACACCACTAGTAAACCATAGTGCATTGTCGCAAAGAGATATGGCCTTGCCAACACACTTATCATAGTGATGACTCTTTGGATTGGTCATGTACTTACATATCTGTCATGTCATAGCCATTTGACACTTCGCCTCCTTATCAGTGTAGTTTGTGTGGTGTGTAGCATCTCCTTTTTTGGATAGAAAACGACAGGTGATCTCGTGGCAAATGATAGAATGCACCATGTATTAAAAGTTTAATGCAGAAAAAGCCAAACCGAGGAGCTTTGTTAATTTTTGACAAAATCCAAAGTCCTTTCTGTTAAATATGCATTGAATGCGACGAGAACTACAAATATTCAATTTTAAAATGATTGGAAGCAATACATTACTCATCCTACACACCTGTTACTTATATCTACAACAATGTTTGACCCATTGCACATCTCCCGATTGCACAAGCTGCGCTGACAGTGTCTAAAATGTTTTCTTCAGTTTCAGCCAACATTGGGTTTGTTTCCACAATGTCCAATGAGCTCAATAAACCAGTCATGGCCAACTCTTCAGCTACAAACAAGCCTTCTCTCAAAGAAAGACCACCTTCCACTCTGGTTCCAGTAGCAGGAACAAAGAAAGGATCAATTGCATCCACGTCATAAGATAAATGAATTGGACAATCACGGTTAGGATTGACTTTGTCCAAGGCCATTTCAACAACTTTACCAATGCCATACTTGTCAACGTGATACATAGAGAATGCGGGAATATTATTATCACGTAAAATCTTCTTTTCACCTTCATCAACATCTCTCAAACCAATGTACACCAATTTTTGAGGGTTTAAGATTTGTGGTACCCAGCTAAATTCAGGAGGATATGCTTCTGAGTCGAGACCCATGATGAAGCTCAATGGACAGCCATGTAAGTTTCCGGAGTCAGTGGTCTTTGGTGTATTTATATCTGCGTGAGCATCAACCCAGATGATGCATGTATTTGGGTTATGGGCGATAGCTGCACTAACAGTTGCCATCCCAATTGAGTGATCACCGCCGACTGTTATAGGAAAAGATCCATTTGATAAAGTGGATTTGACGGAATCATGGATTTTCTTACAGCATTCGCTGACAATTTTAGTGTTCTTCACACCAAATTTGTCACGGTCATCTGTCTTTGCCGCTTCATACTCAGTATTCTCCAAAGGAGCGAGGGTAGATGTTTCCCAACCTAAAGAAGAGATTTGTTTTTCAAAACCTGCATTGAGAATGTAGTCTGGACCTAGTTCAACACCTCCTTTTGGTTGTCCACCTGAGAATGGTGCTGTTATAATTGTGGCTTTTTTGTTTGGATGGAATTTGTATTGGACTGCAAAAAATTAGTTAGTATTATATTTTATGTCATAGATGGGTATTACATAATTACATACTTGACATTATGAATATCTATAGATTAATTATAGAGTAGGAAAAGAAGAAGAAAACTTCAGATTCAATTTGTGATAATTGTAGGTGTATTTATAGCAATTGATAGACATGGTTGGAATAGATAATCAAAATTTTTTTGGAACTAAACGGTTATGCTATAAATGGAAATTAACCGCGAGAACACGTTAACTGACGTGAATATCAAAAAACAAAAATAGTTATACGGGTATTTTTCTATTGACAACTGTAAATGGAAATAAAAACCGAGTGGTATTACTTTCCTTTTGAGGAACATTTATTCTTGGACGAATGACCTTCTATAAAGATAGACGATCAATCTTCCCCACATTACACACTGCCGAACTCTAGTTTACAATTGATGCCTCGCAAATGTACCTTCCTCATAGAGAATGACCTGAACGGAACTGATTTCCCTTCAGCAAAGGTTAAGATGCGGTGTAAGTCAATAGAGGGTAATTGACAACGAACAGGGAAAATCTAAACGATCACATAATTCGTCTAAACCTCCAAGTTTTTTTGATAAGGGAAAGTATGCATAGAATAAGTGATACGGATCACCATAGTAGATCTTGTTTTTCAGAATTAGAAGCATCCAAAGAACGTCTCCAAAATTAGCTTCGAACTTGCGTGGTTTTCTTTCAATGTTGATTGTTCTTTTTTTTTTGGTGGGATCTGGCTACGGTGATGATCGAATCTTTTTTCTGTCAAGTTTGAGACGGAAATAAAAAGATTGTGAGTGATATCGAGACCCACGTTCTGATTTATCTCATCATTTTGATGGGCTAAATATAGAAGAAATATTTAGCAATTACCACGGGGGTCGTTCCTTAGTTTCCTTCATTCGTTTTATTAATTGATATAATATCTATCCTGTTGGATTAAAACAGTTAGACTTTCGCCTTTTGTTAATTAGAAATTTTTTTATTCGTTCCGTTTGAAGATTCTGATCTGATAGTTCGACAACTACTTGAACTGCATTAGTTTTCTTGGAATGAAATTTGGCAAGACATATCAGACATATCAGATCCCAGAATGGTCGATCTACTACATGGATTACAAAAGGCTCAAAAAGATCACAAAGTCAATTGATAGCGTTATACATACCGATGCAGACCCTACATCTCACCCAGAAATTATATCCAATACACTCAGTTCATTCTTCTTTGAATTGGATAGGGATATCGAGCAAGTGGATTCCTTCTTTAATATTAAGTTTCAAGAATATTCCCGTCGTTTGGATGTGATAATCAAACTCATTGGTTACTCTCCCAACGAACCGGTCACCTACGACTCACCATCAGTTGAAGAAATAGAGGATATCATCACCATTCTATTAGAGTTACGAGGTGCATTTCGCAATTTGAAATGGTTCAGTGAATTGAATCACAAAGCTTTTGTTAAGATTTTGAAGAAATTGGATAAGAAATTAACGTCGGTCATGAGTTTGCAATATCAGAAATTCCCATTTGAAGTATCAACTCATAACAAAGAGGCATATTTAGCCACCAAGATAGACGCATTGCCGTTTGCCAATGGTGTTGAGTTACAAGGAGTATTGGATACTATCAACAGAATGTTGACGCAAGTGGGGGACGGTCAAGAAGTAAAGGCGATTTCGAAGCCTAATTTTGAAAATGAATTAGCAAGTGCATTCAATGATTTGATTATCAACGACAGCGATATTGTTCCAGTGTTATATAAATATGAAGACAAATTAACACAAAAGCACCTTTTATCGTTTTTAATCAAAGCAACTTTAGCCAATTCTATTAAAGTCATAGATGAATTATTGAAGAATCTTAAGATATCAACATTACTCGACGAGTCCGATATCAACGGCCGAAATTTCTTTCATCATTTTATTATCAGTCTAGGTAAAGATCAATTCTTGAAACAAAATGCAGGTTCAGATCAACACATTAGAACCAGCTCATCGATCAACAGATTTATTAAAGATTCTCACCCAGATGGGTTAATCCATGTTTTGGAGAATATGCCAGACGAATCGAGAGGTTTATTAATAGGGAAAGATGACTACGCACGTACTCCCTTACATTATGCCGCCCAATACGGGCTTGCAGAATCCATGTTATTACTCCACTATATAACAAACTGGAAACTTATTGATATTAGTAGGTCAATAGACGACATAAGTATTTGGGGAGATCAAGAAAACTTCACTCCATTACACCTTTCCATTATTTCTAAGCACGTAAAGACTACCGAATCATTAATAAAGTTTAATCGACCTAAGCAACTAACTTGTCCCGATCTACTTCTCCTCGCAGTCCGCCTAAATTCGACCCGAATTCTCAATTCATTGATCACAGAAGGAAGCATTGACATAAACTACACCGACGCTGAGAATCATCATGAAACAGCACTCTATATAGCATCCAAATTGAATTACCCGGATTTGGTTGAATATCTCCTCGAAATGAATGCCAATACTGAGATTGGAGAGAGTATTTTTGGATGGACCCCAATTTTTGTAGCTGGTAGTGAAGGTTATTCACAAGTTGTCAAGCTTCTTTTAGAGTATGACTGTGCCTACGACATCGTTGATGATTCAGGTTGGTTACCTATGGAACATGCATGCTTACGTGGCCATCTCGCGGTAGCTGATTTACTAGCACCTCAGAACAAAGATCTTTTGTTGTTTGATATGTATCATCCAGAGAGGAATTTGGTTAGAGTTGCGTCAGAGGCTGCAAGTCCTATAATGCTTACTCTGAATGAGTCAGTTTCAAGTATTGATAGGCTTTCGAAGGATCAAAAGGCTACCGTCAGTCAAGTATACCAGCAGTTGAAAAATACTTCATCCGGAAGCGTTCATCAACAAGCTTTGGGAGAGAAAATGAAACCTGTAAAAACATTTGGTCACAGGTATTTAAACGAAGATGAATCAATTATTTTGATTTCGTTGGGAACGACTGATACGAGAGACCAAAACGTACCAGTAGAATTAAACAGAACTACTCTTTCAAAAAGTTTTGTAACTGAATTAGATACGGCTCTCTCGCTTGAAGTCACATGTCGTCACCGAATTACTAATTTACAAGTTGAGCCACCTGTTATTGTCGATCTTCCTCTTCAAGATCATCATGGAAGTGCAACGGACCCAATAACATTCAAGCTAACTGATAATATTCGTGCAAAGGATGTTTTCGTTACTTTCGATCTTATCCCCACTTATCAAGTCCAGACCCACAAGATGCTTGCTCGTGCCACTGCCATTCTAAATGATTCATATCCCCAAGTGGGAACGAATCTCATTTCACTCAATAAAGCCATCGTGATTCCATTGATCGATTCCAAGAATCTCGATATTATGGGTCGTATCAGGTTTGAATACCTTGAAGTGCTTCCATTTACTCACACCAACATGAATCCAACAAGATCTGACACATATTGGAAACAGCTCGTCCTGACTCGGGTAATTGGACATCGTGGTCTAGGTAAAAATGACAGTGGAAGAAAGTCACTTCAATTGGGTGAAAACACTGTTGAATCATTTATTGCTGCTGCTAGTTTGGGTGCTTCATATGTCGAATTTGATGTTCAGTTGACCAAAGACTACGTTCCGGTAGTGTATCATGATTTCACTGTGGCTGAATCGGGAGTGGATATTCCAATGCATGCTATAACTGCAGAACAGTTCTTAGGATTGAATACTGGTCACGAGAAAAAGAGTCCGGGACGAAGAGGATCAGTTGACGAGAGCAGGTTTTTAACACAGGGAAAACCTAGATCTAGGTCTTCACATCAATTGACCAACGGATTTACGAAACTACACTCAACGGAGGACGATGAAGATAAAAGGTTGGACAGGGAAGTTGAGAGTCAATTTAATGCAAGAATGAAACTAACCAAGACTTGGAAGGATAAAGGCTTTAAAGGGAATGTCAGAGGAACATCTGTAGCATCCAATTTTGTTACTTTAAAAGAATTGTTCAGAAAGTTGCCGTCAAATGTTGGATTTAACATTGAATTGAAGTATCCGATGCTAGATGAAGCCGAGCAAGAAAGCATGGGAGAAATAGCTTTTGATATCAATCATTATCTTGATTCTATCCTTGAAATAATCTACAATGAAAACACATCCAATAGAGACATCTTATTCAGTTCATTCCATCCAGATGTTTGTCTCTTGCTTTCGTTGAAGCAACCGACTATGCCCATTTTGTTTTTGACCGAGGCTGGCACGGCACCAATGGCGGATATTCGGGCCTCATCATTACAGAATGCAATTAGATTTGCAAAGAAGTGGAACTTGTTAGGTATTGTGTCAGCTGCACAGGCATTAGTAAAGACACCCAGATTGGCGCAGGCGGTAAAGTCGTCCGGACTAGTTTGCGTTACTTATGGAGTAGAAAATAACGACCCTGAACTAGCCAAGGTGCAAATGAGAGCTGGGGTTGATGCTGTGATTGTGGATAGCGTTTTGGCAGTAAGAGAAGGGCTAAGGGTTGAAATCGAAGCATTGAAGGATTTAGAAAATATAACTATATAGATAGTAACGCGCATATATTAATGTTCTTGATGATATGTTCTGTTATTAATGGTTCCATATTGTTGTTATTATTGTTCTCAATTTGAATCTCCAGAAGTCGGATCTTTTTTCGAATTCGACCACATTGAAGAAAATATTAGGTGAATAATTTTCCTCGTTACTTCCATACTCTGTAATTAAGCAGCAATGAACGATTCCGAAAGCAACCAGACAGTATTCAATAAACCTACTCGTAGACCTGGGATTCAGGCAGTGCATGTTAACGCGGCAAGAGAAATGGTAAACTTACACACCCAAGGCAGACGCCCACCTTTGTCATCCAAAGAGGATCACTCCACGTCTAACTTACCAACAAATTCAATGTCAAGTACGTTCCCAAGATCCTCAGTGGTCCATCAACATAAGCATGTACATAATTCTAGTATATCGGTTCCATCAGATTGTAAGAATCCGCAGTGTACACACTGTGGGAAAGTTATAATTCCAGCTCCGCAATCTTCACTTCCGATACAGGACAAACCATCAATAACTGTAAATAATTGGAATATCTATACAATCAAGAAGCCAATTTTGAATTCTCAAGAATTGGATAGTTTAGAATCTCGATATCCATTCCCTTTGCCAGAGATGATATTTGGGAACAATTTGGTTAAATTGGTAAACAAGACAACTGGCGAATCAATCGAATTCAACGCATTAGATGGATTAGACTCTTTAGATGAAGAGAGTCATTTGAAGGTTAGTTATCATGAAGAATGGCTTGAATCACGTCGTAAGAAACAGAAAGAAAGCCGACAAGATAATTCAGGGAGAGATCTTACAGAGTTTACAGACAATTTAGATCCCTTTAAACCATATGATTGGACATACTCTCCTAACTACAAGGGAACGTTGTCTAACCTAAAGTTTAAGGACACTGATCAAGAAATACCATTAGAGAAGTTGAAACGTCCTGATCCTATCCTATTCTTTGATGAATCGATTTTATTTGAAGACGAGTTGGCGGACAATGGAATACTGGTATTGTCCTACAAGATAAGAGTTATGCCTACATGTTTGCTTCTTCTTTGCAGATTCTTTCTCAGGATAGACAATGTGATATTTAGAGTTAGAGACACTAGAGTGTTTGTAGATTTTGAAACTGACCAATTGATACGAGAGTTCAAAGAGCAAGAATTTCCTTATAATGATCTTCTCAAAAAGGTTACTGCAAAGCTTGCCAACGACCCGAAGAAATTCTTAAGAGATCCTGATTGGGTGTCTCAGAATATCCCCACTAACAAAAGGATCGTTGAATCAACTAAATAGATGCTTAGATAACTTATAGTCAATATTCTGTTAGATGTAAGTATATACAGGAATTTTTCAGTGATGATAAAATTGTATAGGTAAAATTTTTTTCAACAAAGATTAGAGACGGACCAACCCGAAGAACTTCTTGATCAATAACCTGACAAGAGCAATGTTTACACAAGGTAGATTATTAGCCAGACAATCGGCACCAATACTTAGGTTTTCTAGATCCCAACATACGGTCCCAAGATTACAATCTGATTTCGCGGAAGGGATCAGAGGTCTTTATTCAAAGGAACAGATCAACATGACTTGGTATGAGTACCAAGACTATCTTCTTAAGAACTTAACCCTTTTGACGAACGGTACCGCTAACGAAACCAAATCACCATACCAAATTTTACTTAATACAGCAAAGCAACCAACTGATCAACATATTTTCCATTATGCTTCCCAAGCACACAACAATCATTTTTTTATTGAGCAATTAACACATAAGGATGAAGCATCTAATACCAGACCATCTAGATTTATCATGGATAGATTAGTTCGTCAAGATATAAACGATCTCGAATCTCTTAAGAAGAAGTTATTATCATTGGCTGAAAGCTCCTTTGGACAAGGTTGGATTTTCTTGGTTGAATTACCTGACAAATCATTAAAATTCATCAAATGCAACAATGACGGTACTCCATACTACTACGGCAAACAACAATCATTAGATTTGAGTGCCGGAATTGATCAAGCTTCTTATCAATATTTAACTAACATAAAAGAAAGAGCTGCTAGAAAAGAACAAGACTTGACCTTACCAATTTTGGCGATAAATGTCTGGGATCAAGCATATATCAAAGAATATGGTGTTAACGGTAAGAAAGAATACTTAAATAAGTTATGGGATTGTATAAATTGGAATGTTGTTAACAAGAGACTCTTCCAAGTGTAATCCTTACTCATGTATATAAAATTTCTTGTAATTAGAGTATCTACTTAATCAGATAGATTAAATCCGAGTTCACTGAACTCGAGAGCTAAAAGCTCACTTGTAGTACAATATCCTACTGTCTCGGTGTTTATAACCAGCTGTATTGTTTTTAATCTTTGCGAGTACTTATCGCAATCATTCATGATGCTAAGCAAGGATTCATCGCTATACCAGTCCATTGGTAGACTGGTAACCATAAGTATTATAACTTCAGTCATATTCTCGAGATGTCTCCAAGTCCGTACAAGATCAATCACTTGCTGTCTATTTCTTTCTTCCACTTTCGCTTCCTTTAAGTCAGTGTAGGCCAGATTTGTATCATGTAATTCTTGATTTAGTTCATTTGATTTCTTTAGTATTGGCAGTATCTGTTCAGTGATCAATTCACCAAGTTCATTCCATTCTTCGATATGTTTTTGTTCATCATCCCAGGCGGTTTCTCTTGCTTTGACAACTCTAAATAGGAGACCATCTTCCTTATTATACAACTTCTTTAATTTTGTCAAAATATTTCTCTCGGAATCAGTTAAATCCAAGTCGCTCTGATGAATAGATCTGAGAATAGGCAAGGTCATCAATAAATATCGATTCAACAACTTGTCAGTCTTGACAACATCATTCTGGGATTGAAGAAATAATTCAAGTGATTGGAGGCCGTCTGTCTGGGGATACTGTAATTTGATCTGTTCAAGCTGTTCATCCAAATCCTCTACATTCTTGTCTGACAAATTTTTAAGTTTATTCAAATACATCAATTTATTCACTTTGTGAGTTAATTGTTTGTATAGGGAATAATATTCATTTTCTAACCGTCGCGTTCTGGATCTCTTTGCATCCGAGGGGGTCGATATTCCTAGCTTTGGAATCCCATACGTGTGGGATAGCATCGACGTAGTATCTAATAGCAGGTCGCACGCATCCGCCAATTCTTGAGACATTTGAAGAACTTAATATACTCTATTTTCCACTGACCCTTTTAAGTTCTTGGTGTGTTTACAGTATGTTTTTTCATTGACAGTTTTAGGCACCCTCACATTGATGTTGAAAAAAAGGTGCAGCCATTGAAAACGAATCATTAAGAATTCACCAAACTGTTCTCGCTGGCCCCTTTATAACTCAAACACACCTAAGAGTCATCCAGAAAATGACAGATCCATCATTGATTAAGAAGAAATTGTTACTCATTGCACAAAGTGGAGCTGTTGCCAACTTTAGTTCAGAACAGTTGAAGAGTCATTACGAAGAATTGAACAAATATTTATTATTTCACAAGGATTCAGTAGATTCAATTGAATTGTTCAACTTGTATGAATTAGAGTTCTATCTTTGTCTATTTACCAATCATGATATAGAGGCGAAAGCAGTTATCGATCGTTTGTTAGACCAATTTGGTAAGGCTGCTCAGAACTCGCAAAGAATTAAATTGTTACAGTCAATGTTTTATGAAGCCACAGGTGATATAGAGAAGGCAAGCAAATTATTAACACAAGAGCCAGATGAATTAAAATTATCTAGAAGATTAACGACTTTCAGTAGAAATAATCAAAATGAATTTGATAATGATAAATATATTCGGAATTTAATTTATTATTTAGATCTTCAACCCAGTGATTTGATCACTTGGGCAGAATTAGCAAATGAATATCAGAAAGTTGGTCATTATGATAAAGCAATACATTGTTTAAAGGAGATTTTACTTCAGGAGCCAAATGCTTACCCTATTTTCTACAAAATTGGATTAATTGTCTATTATAAGGCATTGCAAGAAATCAACCAATTGAAGAGTGAGAAGAAAGACAAATTATATGAAGTAATGCAAACATTAATCAATTCACGCGACAATTATCTTGCTTCGATTGAAATTAATGACAAATATACCAAAAGTTGGATGGGATTGCATACATTAACCAATTTGGTCTTCAATGACAAGTTAAGTAAGGTAAATGATAAGGATGTGAAGGATTATTTGGCCAAAAATGAAAAATTAAAACAGATTTCTGTTGCAAAATTGACTGAGTTGAATATTAACTTAGATTCTACCGATATAGGTAAATAGGTAATGAAGGGCTTTAGTGGTAAATTGATCTTTTATTTCTAGATAGAAGAGTGTCCCTATTTCAAATGTAAAACTAAGGTAAAGGTCTATATAGCGTAAACTGATTACGAGTTCACGCAATCACATTCTTCTTTGGATGGACATTCACATTTTGAAGTATAGTCACAACGTTTTCTAGGACAGGAACACGGGTCCTTCGATACGCATTGGCACTTTGGATTAAGACAATTGCAACCTTTTGGAAGACTTTAAGACATTTTGGTCTGTGATATCTATACAAACAGCAAGAAGAATAATCTATAAGTTGAAACGTTTATATTTAATAAAAAGGCTAAGATTTCGCAACCATCGCTAAGTTTTATTTTGACTGGCAATGCAGGTTCCAGGAATTTGCTTCGCAAGCACTAGCCTTAAATGAACTCTATTACTACTCTTCAGTTGAACCAGGAGGAAGTTTAAGGCCCTGGATACAGAAATCTGGGGTGAGGGAATTTTCCTAAAAGGGGCAACCAATATTCCGTATGAGTGAATAAGGTCAAAGATAAAATGGATCGACGGCAACATTAAGTGAACGTTTTACAAAGATACGAGGCGATTTCAATTAAATATTCCCAGAAATTGTTATTCATTGACTATACACTTAGACATAAAACGAAATTGTGAACTGAAGTTCAAGTAAGATAGCAAAAATCTTTCAAATTCAGTGAAATTGGTTTGCTCTCCAGTCAATCATCGTTCAACTTGGTTACACAGTCACATTTGTCTTTTGAAGGGCATTTGCAATCTGGAGAACATTGGCATGCGGGATTTTCAGAGTAATTAGCTAAATTGAGTCTCATTTTCTATTATTGGATTTCAAATTTACTAACCGAAGAAGTGAAATTACTACAGACCAGCAAAATAACCATGCTATTTATATTACAGGCCTCAAATTTTGTTTGCTATTAACTGGCAGTCATGATTGCTATTGGGAATAAATAATCTGTTTTGCAGCAATTGACAAAATAAACTGACAGAATCATTCATGTTGAATGACGCAATAGTCAGCAAGCGACATCACAATTCCTGGAACAGAAAGCTGCCTTCGTTCAAGAGTTTCTTGCTAGAACAGTTGCATTAACTTGAATTCCGATGGTTGCTTTTGCTTTGGCAACAGCTTTTAATTTTGAGATTTGCGTAGTATAATTTATTTGTATGCAAATTGTTTCTATGATTTATTAATAATAATGCTAAAATACACTTAGGGATAAAAAAACAAAAGAATGCTATAGAAAATGTTGGATTGTGATTGATCTACTTATTCTTAGAACTCGCCCTTGTAATTCAAGTCACCACTTTCTAGAACGTCATCTAAAATGCCGGAAGCGGCAGCAACTAAACCTAAGAAAGGTCTAGATGGATCCAATACCTTGGATAAATATTCTGGATGGTATTGGGTACCACAGAAGAATTTATGATCCTTTAACTCGATCATTTCCATTCTCTTTTCAGTTTCATCTTTACCAATAAAATTCAATCCCTTGGCTTCGATTTCATCGATTAACAAAGGATTAACTTCGTATCTGTGTCTATGTCTTTCATAAACTGCATCAGCTCCACCGTATAATTTTCTTAATTTAGACCATTTAGAATCATCAACAAACTTAGTTGCGTGGATACCTAATCTCATAGTACCACCCAACTTAACTTGATCAACATCTGGCATGTAGACAACAGATGCATCTTTTTCTTCAATAGTCTTGTCGAATTCCATTGATGTAGAACCCTGTTTACCTAAGATATTTCTCACAAATTCAATAACAGCAACTTGTAAACCCAAACAGACACCCAAGTATGGAATGTCGTTTTCACGAGCGTATTTAGCGGCGGCGATCATACCTTCGATACCACGAGATCCAAAACCACCTGGAACCAAAATACCATCGGCTTGACAAACATAGTGCCATGCCTTGTGATATTCAGATAAGTTGCTGACCTTGGTTTCTTCTTCTAAATTTGTAGATTCAACCCATTCAATTCTTAATCTTCTGTGACATCTCATGGAAGCATGTTCCAACGATTTAATGACGGATAAATATGAGTCATGTAAATGGGTATACTTACCAACAAGGGCAATAGTGACAGTTTCAAAAGATTTATCGTGACTGGTGGTCAATTGTCTCCATTTGCTTAATAATTTTTCACCCTTTTCTGCAGCGGCTTGAGGAACTTGACCAATAGTTAACTTCTTAGTCAAGTATTTCATCATCTTTTGTTGTTTTAATAATAATGGAACGTGGTAAGTAGAGTTAACATCATGAACAGCAATAACTTGTTCAGGACCAACATGACAGAACATACCAATTTTTTCAATTGTCCCTACTTCTAGTTCTTCTTGACATCTACAAGCGATCATGTCTGGAGTTAATCCCAAAGATCTTAAATCTTTAATCGCAGCTTGAGTAGGTTTGGTCTTTTGTTCCCCATGAATAACAGGAACTAATGAGACATGAATCAAAGCGAAGTTGTCAGAACCAACTCTGAATTGGAATTGTCTTAAAGCTTCAACAAATGGTGCTGATTCAATATCACCAACAGTACCACCTAATTCAATGATACAAACTTCTGGCTCTAAACCAGTGTCATCAACCGGAATACGAGAAACACGTTCAATCCATTCTTGAATAGCATTAGTGATATGAGGAACGACTTGGACGGTCTTACCTAAGTAATCACCATTTCTTTCCTTTTCGATAACATGAGAATAGATTTTACCAGTAGTAATGTTATGATTTCTGGTTAAAGTGATGTTTAAGTAACGTTCGTAATTACCTAAATCTAAATCAACTTCCCCACCGTCATTCAAGACGAAACATTCACCATGTTCCAATGGTGACATAGTACCTGCATCAATATTCATGTATGGATCAATCTTAATTGAAGTAACACGCAATCCCAAGGTCTTCAATAATAAACCGGTAGAGGATGCTAAAACACCCTTACCAATACCGGAAATAACACCACCAGATACAACAACGTATTTCATTTTTAGGAATATTGGTAAAACTTTTTATAGTAAATGCTTAAGAGAAAAGAAGGCAATAATGGTTATAGGTTGACACGTCTGAAAAACTTATGAAAAACACGTCAAAAAATTTCAAGTAATAAAACGGGAAATGTGAATACAAATCAATTATGTTATCAAATCTAGGAGTATATCGTATACACTGAAGATGTATATATAAAGCTTTGCCCTCTTAAATATAATGATTTAAGCGGGAAGAAAGAAGAAGAAAGGAAACAAATGGGAAAAAGAAAAGCGAAAAAAATTTGATTCTTATTTATCCCA
>LQMZ01001904.1:0-22985 GCA_001655765.1 Hemisphaericaspora gorwae
TATGAATCAGAATAATCCACTTGCGATAATATTTGAACCTAATTTTAGATCACTTGAAACTTTGAAAAGAGCAATAGAGACAATTGAAAAATTATTCCCTGTCAACAAGCTTACATTTGTAAAATATCTTGAACTTAAATATTCACCAGAAAGTATAGATACGGAAAAGGAAATATTTAAGATTACCTCGAACCTAACACCTTCCAATTATCATCAATTATTAGAATCAGTGACGCTATTCCAACGTGAATTTATTAGAGATGCATCCAACGTCAATAAAGTAATTATAGAAAGGTTATTATTCTCAAATTTATTTGAAATTGCGCTTGATTTCTATAGTGCCAAAAGGGTAACAATTACCGTCAATATATTCTTTGAATTGATACTTGAGAAATTCTGGGAATCATTTAATCATGCAACCAATTTGAATGACAAGATTGGCCACTTGAGTCATGCTCGTCAATGCCTTGAGTTATTTGATGAACTCTCTTTAGACAATGAGTTGTATAAAGCTAATCATACGTTGATCATAAGATTGAAACATTTATTCAAGGCCATGAATAATATGAAAAATTTTAAATTGGTTGTTGAGAGAAATAAACCATTTACCCCATTACAGTTAGTTAGCGATTTTGGATCTGAACGTGGTTGTATTGAATTAGTCACGTTGATATTGGAACAAAATCCAAAGTCTTATTTAGCATTTGAAAAGTTGTACAAAATCTTGAACGACCTTGTGCTTTATTTCAATGAGCTGGACACAAATAACCTGAAGGCTTATTACTTCAACAGATTGAAAAGTGCTTGTATCGAATCAGCCCTAATTGATAACAACTTTCAATATGCTTTCAACCAAAGTAAGGAATTAATTCAATACTATCAAAAGGACAAGGACAATCAGATCAATGAATTGTGGTTGACTTTTTATCAAGTAGGTAAATACATATCTCCTAAATGGTTTGAAGATGAAGATTGCACCAAAGAAGAACGTTTTGATACATTAATGAAACAAAGAGAGATATTATCTGCTACGTTGCTAATGGTGAGCCCAGATGGATCAGTTGACAACAGTAAGATTATTATTGATCAATGGGTCGTTGTGAATAAACAAATCGAAGGTTATCTAGATCAATTGACGGTAAATTCAACGATTAGTGAGAATTTCCAACCTGGTTCTCATGGAATGAGTCAAGTACAACAACACGAACAACATGAACAACATCACCAATCAAGAATACAAACAAGTGATAAAATCTCTAATCTACTTGTTTCTGGATTGGGTTGGGCAATTGGCGCAAATCAAAGATAGACTTTACAGTTTGTAGATGCTACCATATTGATTTTTTAAATTTACGAAAACCTTTTTTTTTCAGACCCTTTTCATCTCTAAAGAAAGACTTATTGATGTAGAAGTTAACACTTTCTTTCAAAATTGACGCTTCAAAGACAACAAGACAACTCATACAGAAGCAGAGACAAGACAAACACATTAAGAGAATTTCACTGTTTTGTAGAAGTTATGAACTAAGGGAGAGAAATACAGCCAGTTTAATGTTCCGCATATCGATTACAGCCACCACGAAATACGCGTTAAGAAGTTTGGCTCCTAGATCGATAACTTTTAAAATAACGAGTAGGGGTTGTCAGAAAAGACATATGGCATCACATTACTCAAAGACCACGTGTCTGAACAATAATACAAATAATAATAGCGACGGAATAGAAAGAGATACCACGCGAATACTAGAAGGGGTTGATTTTGATGATCCATTCACCGATGATAGTTTGGGATCATCCATAGTGGAAGACTCAGATATCGGAATTCTGCAAGAATTAAGTAGCATAGACTTAGCTGATTTCAGCGATGATGACGAATGTATATTACTTGCAGCTGCACAAGCTAGGACCGAAGAGTCAATACAGAAACGGGTTGGATCCCCTTTACAATCGAAAGCAAAAGTTTTAAAAATAGAAAACCCACAATCTAAACAGATACTATCGTCACCCCCAATTCAAGGAGGAGGAGAAGGAAAGCCGATATGCAAGTTTGTTATATCACCTACACGGTTAAACTCCTCTCAATCACAAAGGCATTCGCTACATGGTGACTCTCCACCCAATGACCATAAAGTTAAACAGGAAAAGCAAGAAAAACAAGAAGTGCTGACATCTCGTAAAGTAAATTTTCAAGTGAAACTGGAAGTATCCTCCTCGATAGCACAGGGAAGTACTTTAACCGTTAAACATGAGACCATAAATTACGAAATAGAAATTCCAGCTAGGGAAGAGACCCGACACCCGACCAACAATCCCGTTGTATCGCACCGAGACAATAAATTCAAAGCACCGCAGAACCCAATGCAGACACGAAACTTGTCAAGTGTAACTGGTCTGAAGAAATATGCCACATCCACTAAACAGGATAAGTTCGAAGTTGAGGATAATTATACCATTCAACTAGCAACTCAACTCCCAGACAAGTTTTCAACACTACCTGATGATATATATACGGGGGCAAAAAATGTACAGCCAATGGTACTATCAAGGAAGCAACAAGAAGTTTTACAGAAAGTGAAAAGAGGAGTTTCCTTATTTTTTACTGGTTCCGCTGGTACAGGTAAATCTGTATTGTTAAGGCAAATAATCAAGGAATTACGCCGTCAATATCCTAACGGTGTTGCAGTAACTGCATCGACTGGATTGGCAGGTTGTAATATAGGAGGTACAACACTTCATAGTTTTGCCGGTATTGGGTTGGGAAATGGTAAGATTGATGCATTGGTAAGAAAGGTACGGTCAAATAAAAAGGCAGCTAAGAAGTGGCAGGAGACAAAGGTCTTGATTATTGATGAAATTTCAATGGTAGATGGACACTTGTTAGATAAGTTGAACATGGTAGCAAAGAAGATTAGGAAGAATAACCTACCGTTTGGAGGAATTCAATTGGTAGCAAGTGGTGATTTTTATCAATTACCACCTGTCGTAAAGCAGATTAATGCTCAGGGTGTGGAGTTTCAAGAAAGGCAAGAAATTTATTTCGCCTTTGAATCTATTGCTTGGAATGAGGTAATTCAAGACACGGTTGTTCTTGATGAAGTCTTTCGTCAAAAGGGTGATCAAGTATTTATCGACATGTTGAATGAAATGAGAGATGGGAAGGTATCGGATTCTACTATCAAAGAGTTTTATTCCCTTGAGAGACCATTGGAATGTCCTCATGGGATTGTACCCGCCGAATTGTACGCCACGCGAGCCGAAGTTGATCGATCTAATAACAGAAGATTGAATTCGCTTCCAGGAGAACAACAAACCTACAAGTGTCTAGATAGTGGTGGACTCCCAGAGCCACAAAAGCTGAATGTACTTGCCGGCTTTCTTGCTCCTCGCGAGTTGCACTTAAAAACAAATGCACAAGTGATGTGTATCAAGAACTATGACGAGAATCTAGTTAATGGATCTCTCGGTCAAGTTATAGATTTTGTGGATAGGGACACATACTTGACCGCAACAAAATCTGATCCAAACGACCCGACTGATTCTGAATCTGACTTTATATTTAATAAGAATATAACATCAACTAGTCAATTATCACAGAAAGATTTACCACAGGAAGAAATAGAAAACAAGGATCGTAAAGGTCGCATATCAGAGGAGTTCTTCAAGAGAAATGAAGGTAAAAAATGTCCACTTGTCAAGTTCTTAATGCCGGATGGCGTTAATACTAGAACTATTGTCGTTGAACCGGAGGAATGGACTGTTGAAGATGAAGAAGGAAAGACCTTGGTTGCAAGAAAGCAGCTTCCTCTTATTTTGGCATGGTCACTTTCGATTCACAAATCCCAAGGACAGACCTTGCCGAAAGTGAGGGTTGACATGAGGAGAATTTTCGAGACGGGACAAGCTTATGTTGCATTATCCAGAGCAGTTTCAAGAGAAGGATTGCAAGTTTTAAATTTCCACGAAAGAAAGGTGATGTCTCATCCTAAGGTTATTCAGTTTTACCATATGTTACATGAATCAAATACTAATGGAGGGAAGAAGCAACAGACATTGTTTGATGTTGGATTTGAGAGCATGAAACAGGAATCAACTTATTCATAGATAGATCTTAGAGTTTATAATAACGTATATTTACAAGTTCACTCTAAAAATTGTTTAAAAGATACAGCATATGAAATGTCATTGAAGCCAAATATTTGATCAATCAATTCTTCATCGGTACGCTTATCAAATAATCCAAAGACTATGTTCTTTTTCTGGTCGCTACTTTTGGATAGGAGTAGTTTATCAACGTACACTTGTAGTAAATCGGCATATGGATCTTCGATTCCTTGAATTAACATATTTGGAGTTTCTTGGGAAAGTGCAGTCTGGTAAATTAATGTATCCAAATCAACAACCACTAAGTTATTGATACCATCAACCTTCTGGCATACGAAATCGCAGGCTCTTATCACAATGTTATCGTTATGCTTTCCAACCAAATGATCAGATAATTTTCCCTTATTGGATCTTGAGTCAATAAATTTCTCTTCTGTCACCAGCTTGTTAAGTATATCCACAAGAGTTGTGGAATCAACATGTGTTGGAACCAAAATCAAGATAGGTTTATCATTTTTGACTATCTCCCTAAACCGTCTTACTATCTTTTCGATAATACATTCATACTCCTTCAAGCTAGACACTTTTCTTTTCTTTAAAGAACCAATAGTAGAGTCTCTCAAAGACTTTTCTTCTCCTGCATATACTTTAATCATGTCAAGAACTCTCCCATGTTCAGGAATATCATGAACGCTCTCAAATTCAACCAACTCCTTCCCCTTGAGCATGGTGAAATAACCACTAATTTTAGATCTAGGTATATTTGAATCGGAATCACCCAAAACATAAGTTCTAGGGAATCTAAACATCCTCTTAGATCCGTATCTGTAAGTTAATGGCCCAGCTAGACCAGCAATTTGCGGATCCAGGTATTTTTCAATGATGTTTGTCGAATCGGTTTCTAGCTTTTGTAGCTGTGATTCTTCCTCCTCTGAACGTTTCTCAATGCTGGATAATTGTGCTAACTTCTTTTGCATTAGAAGATCTCTTTTAGAATGAAATGCCTTAATAAACTCCGTTTTATATCGTTGATCAGGAGTAAGCATATAGCATAATTGAATCCCGCGCTCCTTTATTGCGTGAGAAAACGTTATCATTGCCAAATACAATTCATGCTTCCAAACTGGACCCTCATCATGGGGCTCCAATACCCATTCATACTCCAAGAAGGCTTTGGTATAGTCAGGAATATCGTCTTCTTCAAGGTCAGGCTTAGAACGTGCACCATTTTCTAATGATTTCAATTTGTCATATACAATTCTGGCAAGGGTTTCATCTTTCAATACCTGCAACATAGTGATAAATCGAACAAGCTGATTTCGATAACGTTTCTTTGCACCATATTGGTCAACGATTTTCATCCCATCAATATCAGTGCACCGCAAGAAAATACTAGCGTCATCAACTGCCAAAAATCGCAAGAAGTCTAAGTCTTCCTTTATGATTCCCAATTCTGACTCCAGCTTCATGAAATTCTCAAGTGTACCTACTATGATTTGAGGCTTAGTTACAACATCACCGGGTTCACTGCATATTCTTATTTTGCTTTTATTACGGTAATGAAATTCCATAGCTAATGGTAATCTATCAATCTGACAAGAATTCTCAGCAGTCACAGAAATTTTTCCAGGAACACACCTTGGTGGAAGTCCTTTCAATAATTTCAAACTATACTCCCTATACTGCTCAACGACATCATCAGTAGGCACCAAAATGAGGGAATCGATCTTTTCTCCTATCTGAGATGTCAAAAAACGTGGTTTTCTTGTCAACGTTGTCTGAACGGCATGAAGAAAAATGGATAACGATTTTCCAGAATTCTCAGCTCCATAAGCAATTAGATGGTGGCCCGAGGCCAATGCACTCAAAGCTTCACTTTGGAATTCTGTAGCACAAGAATGTGCACCAGGGTTCCAATCGTGACTACCTCTCTGCTGTTCATTTATCAATGTATCTAAATTTTGCTGAAGAAAGGGAAGGATACCAACTCTCGAAAATGGAGCTTTTGCTCTGGGCGGATATTCAAGTGCAGGGTTTGTTTGAAATCGGCTAAAGTATCTGGTGGAAAATCGTAAGAAACAACCCCTAAAGGTCCGTATATTCCTAATATTTCGCACTTGTATCATGTGCCTGTTCTGAAGTTATAGAAGATCTGGTTTGATTCGATGCCATCGGGATTATAGATAAAATTTCTGGTGGCTCGCATTTTCTATCAAGTGACTCTTCTGCAAGTTCCACAACGGGTTGAATACCAATAGAATTTCTAACTCAATACAGTCGATGATCAGAGTGTCGAACAATGTCGAGCCAGACATGCATCTCAATTTATCAAATTCTCTAAAACTAAACTAAACTAAATGGAGTTTCTTCTATACAATATTTTTCTTTCGTCGCTGTCCTTAATCTTATCCATCAGAACCATACCAGGAATGGGAGGAGTATTATTATTAGCTTCCCAACTGCTAAACAACTGATCTGCATACCCTAATCCAACTTGGTAAATTTCATCAAATTTTCCAAAATCTAATGTTGCATAATTTTCAATTGGAGGTCGCAAATAAATTACCCCAGGGGTTCGTTTGGCAGCCTCAAGCGCATTCACACTTGCAACATATGCTAGTCTCAGTTGAATATCCATCATGTTTGGCACATTAGGATGCTTTGAAAAAGGATTCCATCTATTGAACAAAACCCAAAAACCAGATAGGGTATCTCCATAGTTCATGGGTGTTCTATCGTCTGCAGAGCCAACATCCACCGCTATTATGTACTTCGCACCTTTCTTTTTCATCTCATTTACAGGTAAGTTGTCCAAATACCCACCATCTAACAACATGCATCCATCAAAAGCAATGGGAGGAAGTAACCCAGCTAGAGACATAGAAGCTCTAATGAATCTCCACAGGTATCCTGTTTCATGAATCTCCATAGTTGAATTAGTAATATTAGTTGAATTACAGAAATATTTTATCCAAAAATCTTCAATCTCTGTAAATCCAAATACTTTCCAAATACCTCTATTAAATTCATAGCCTGTAATATATGAGGTAACGGGGTATGTAAAATCCAAAATCAACCTCCACATAGCTGCTATTCTCTTAGAAAATTGTTTGGCCCTCCCATATATCGACACAATATTGTAGTCTTTTGCATACAAGCCACCCACAAATGATCCTATTGAGGTACCTCCAATTAAATCTATAGGAATTCCATGTCTTTCTATTGCAGTTACTATTCCAACATGGGAAATTCCTCTAGAACCACCACCACCAAGAACCAATCCCACTGCTTCGTTAGATAAAATCCTAGCGAGTCTCAAAAAATCATTTTTGTGAGATTGATTATATTTTAACACTTTATGTCCACGATTCTTCACTTGTAATTTACTGATAGACGAGAATGCCCTGTTTTTTGCCTCTTCAAATCTAAGTTTAAGACTTGGGTTTGTATTTCTCGAAATTTTATCTGCCAAATCACTTATAAATGACTTTCGTCCAGCTTCACCAGAAACTTCTCTTTCAATATGCATTTGTATATGATGATGTCCTTGAACCCAGAGCCTATTCTTGAGCCAGATACTAGTAGATCCGGGCATGACAAATTTCTCTTGGTGAATCAAACAAAGATCTGTTCTGGCAGTTGTTTTCAATTTAATCAATAACTGTTCATATTCACCTGCACTAGTGGCAACAGCTTCGTCATCCGCATCGGCCAACAATAATATACAATCTCCTTGAGAAATACAGGTTCCTGTCCAATTTGATTTAACGGGACTGTCGCAGATATACACTACAGTCTCGTATTCTTCTTCTAAATAGGCAAAATAACCCAGCAATTTCAATCGTGCCAATCCTTCATCAAATGCATGCCTTCCTAAATGTGTCAATGTGGATGCTTGATCCAAAGCTATGACATTCCGTCCAATTGTTTTGAGAGCATGTACCAACTTTTCTGCAAAGTCTTTAACTGGCAAACCACTAACAGTTGGCAAAATTGTAATTGTTTTGTAATCATTGGAAATATAAGAAGATGTACTTGAAGGAATTGTATTGTTGGCAGGGTTTAGTGTGCTATCCTGGGATAAGACCTTTGATGCCACCAATCTAGAAACTTTGACCATGATTGATGGATTCTGAAATGTTAACATCTCAAACAATGCTCTGGGAATACGGGCAGTTTCCGAATCTCTAACAGCAATCAAGGAATTGGATCTTCTAGAAGCAGTAAGGACCTCCACTTCTCCAATGGATTCTCCATGTCCATACTCTCCCAAAACTTCTAACTCTTCATGCTCCTTGATACTATTTTCTTTACCTATAGTACCCGCACCGCCTCCATTGTTGGTAGATGTTTTCAGCTTCTTGGTGCTTCTAACAACGCGAAACCTTCCACTCAAAACAACATGAAATCCGTTAGCCAAATCACCTTGAGAACAAAGAACATTTCCGGCAGGTATGTGACACCATTCCAATGCATAATCAATTGTTAGAATTTGCTTTGATAGCAAAGCCTTTAGTTTAATTGCAACTGGCAACTGCAAAAAATAAAACTTATCTATTAACTTAGCATAATCTGATTTATTAATATGGGCAACAATTACACCTTCGTTTGGTGGGGTTTTTATAGTTACCAATGATCTGAATCCAACAACAGAAGTAAGATAACCAGCTATTCCTCCAGGCTGAACAGAATACACTTTTCTTAAACCCGACTGTGTCTCATGTTGCGAAGGCTTATAATAAACATCCAAGGAACCATTGATTACATAATACAAACCTGAATTGAAAGAGTCCTGTTCCGCAAGGGTTGAATTTGACCCAATATACTTTATCTCCAACACTTTAGCAAATGCATCCTTAACAGAAGATATATTAATCGCTGACAATTTTCTAGATGGGGAACTATGTGAATGAGGACGGTTTGACGAATGTTCTTGTATGGTACTACGTCCACTTCCTAAACTAGAAGCGCTTATGGTAGTCATCATGGTGGCTTCATAACGTGGCCTAAAGCTATTGTAAAGCCTACTTGGGGTGGAACTAATACTTGAAGAGGTTTGATTTGACATCGCCGTATTCAATGAATTGTGAAGTTTGTTGATTGCCACTAATGAACTGTTTGCTGATGATAATCCAGAATTCAATTGACTACTGTCTTGTACCAACATGTTCTGAGCTCTATCTTCATTTATTCCCATCATTTTAAAGATATTCTCCACAATTGCAATTCTTAGCGATGTTTCTTCAGTTTCCTCAATTTCATCCGAAAATGAAGATCTTTTGGTTCGTTTCTCGATTCCCGGATCACTGGCCATACTTCCATGTAATGAAATTGAGGATGATTTCAAAGAGGGTGCAGTACTACGTTGATTAATTCTCTTCATTTCTTCACTATTTGCAAAAATATCATTCTGTCTTGAAATTGGAACAGAAGACAACAAATCGCCAGGATGCGTAGACTTAAGTCTAGTATCTAACAAAACGTATTTCGAAGATGATCTTTCTAAATGGTGCCTACGATAACTTGATTTTGGTTTGGGAATCGGCCTTTCTTTCTCTTTATTATTATCATTCACTTTCTTTTCATCCAGGAGCTTTTCTAGCAATCCATCAATCAAATACTGCGGCAAATCTGAGACATGTTCATTTAATTTAATTTCCGATTGTAGAAGTTCACTTGAAAGACCCAAATAATTATGCACTGTATTCATTGTCACTTTATACAACCTGGTCAATACCATAGTCACAATTTGAGAGGTAGCCTTGGGGTATTTTTCTTGAACCCGTCGAAATGCTGAGTATGGAATAATGGCAATTGTCATGGCGCCACTGCCATCATCATAAGACCCTTCAGAATGTTTTGGACGCACGATAATGTTTGGATATCCATCATCATCATCTTGATCGATATTATCAATTTGTTTATGCACCAAACTTTGTGATAAATTCAATGATATTTGTCCACATTCATCTTCAGATGCAGGAGTCATGATCATATCCAGATTGGTCAGCTGCCTTGGATTAAACAAATCCAACGTGGATATCAAAGAACTTAACGGAGCACCACTTTTCACTTCATTTAATAACTGATATCTTTGATGATCTCCAAGGGTAATAAAGTCGTCGTGATCATAGATACCATCTATTTCCAAATTCTGAGGCATACAATCATGTGAAATCTTTGTATAAACTTGTGCTGTTCCTTCCACCACCAACAGGAATCCCACCGATTCATCTAAACAGAGAATCTCATCGTTAGATAATTTTTGAGTTGTCATATTCTTGGTAAGTTCATGAAACACCGATTTTTCCAAATATCCAAATACTTTAATAGCCAGAAGAAATTCATCTAGATAGTTGGCCGATTTACTTTCTCGTTTCTTCTGGACAAATAAATTTGAAGAAGATGGATTACTTGCTATTTTGTTGGTCTCATTGCTCTTGTGGGCTGTCTTGGAATATCCAGTTAAATATTTATATCGTACAACTAACACTGTTACCAACACAAGCAAAGATATGAAAATTAATATTGATGATAAGTTCATGGTTATTTCGTAATTCTTGGAAAGTAGTCTGATGATAAATGTTGGAACATCTAAAACAATTGCATTCATTAGTCGTAGTATGAACCATTTGCAAATGTAAAATAAACGTGATTTCACAGAAGGAGAACCTTCTAATAGAAGTGGCTGTACCTCTTCTAACAATTGATCTAATGCAATCTTATTTTGTGACATAATTGATTTTCTGTCTACTTGTTAAATGAGCTGTGAATAAAAGTTAAGATTTGTATCTGGGGTGAAGACCAGCGCAGGGCAATCAAATATATTTTTTTATTATCAAAGAAAAACGGTGCTAGTAATAAAGACGGTTGTTATATACGTTTTCATTGTGATTTTTTTGCAATAAGTTAATTGAGAGAGTTACATAGGGGGAGACTTTATATATAGATATTATTTAGGCTTTTGATTCTTCAAGTTCATAAGGTAAGCATCCGAATCTTGATAAGATTTTTTCAATTCCATCCATACCTTGTTCTAGATGGTGTAATTCAGGACCATAACTAATTCTAACATAATTATACCAAATAACTTCTTCTAAATGACTCAAGTTTTGAGGATTGATTAAAAAGAAGAAACCAGGAACAACAATCACTTTCTCATGTAAACATTCATGGAAGAAACCTAAACAGTTACTTAATTTACCGGGTAAATGACTTAAATTCAACCACAAGTAGAAAGTTGAGTTTGGAATTTGTTTCTTTTCAAATTTAAATCCCATTTTCGTGAATCTGTCAAGTATATAATCACGTTTCATTTTAAAATGAAGTTGTAAGGCTTTCATTTCTTGTCTCACTTTCATTGGTTCCAAGAAATCAACAGCAGCAAATTGGAAAGGAGCATTGGAACCACCATCTAAGAAAGAACCAGCGGATGAAAGGGCATTGATATACTCTTCAGGGCCTAAAATCCAACAAATTCTCCAGCCTGGTAATCTGAAAGCTTTTGTTAAACCGTTAAGAATCAAAACTGGATCACGATTGACATCCTCAACAAACTCAGCTGAACTAATAGATGAACCAGTACATCCTTCATCGTAATAATAATGAGAATAGAATTCATCCATAATTAAAAGACACTTGGCACGACACATATCGTGCAATTGTCCCAATTGAGATCTTTCCATACAATGTCCAGTTGGATTACGTGGATTAGATGTCAAAAGAGCACTTACACCTCTTGTCAATTCATCTTTAATCATCTTAAGATGTATTTCATAGTTGTCAGCCTCATTCAATGGTACCGGAATCGGAGCAAAGTTCTTAAATAATGAAAGCATTTCTGCATAAGCAGTATAATCAGGTAAGAAAAATGAAAGGTAACAATCACTGATAATAGAAGCGATTCTGGTTAAACCAGCTCTACCACCAGGAACAACACAAACATTCTTATAGGTATACTTGGATTCCATTCCTTGACGATAAGTTTCATTATAATAATTAGCAACAGCTTCTCTAAGAGGTTTGACACCAGCGGTAGGGGCATATTCCTTAGAATAATCTGGAACTGGGACAGTCTTTGGCCTTGGGAAAGATCCTGGAATATTATCACCATGTTCAGGAGCACCTTGACCTAAATTAGCCCAATCTCCTACATTTTCCGAATCATACCCATACTCTTGAGCACGTTCAGTGGCCCACAAGACACCGGTAGAAGATTGCTTGGTGTTGATAGCTGGCTTGAAAACTTCTTGGTCAAATCTTGGTCTAGGTAATGGAACAGGTGAACTTGACCTACCGTGAGATTTGGACAACTTGGATATAAGATTTTGTCTAAATGATTCATCTCTAAGATTTGGAGTTTGTGGTGGACCAAAAATTGCGGGAGTCGAAGGTGCAGCAAATCTATTTTCACGACCACCACCAAGATGCTGAGGTAGTGGTTGTTTCAAATGGGAGGAAATATGAGGTTGATGAATAGCGACATTGCTTGGCGTATGAGAAGGGGTGGATTGGATTGCCTCTAATAAAGAGGAAGCTGATTTTCTTAAGGATGGTGGTAATGTTAATTCTAAACGTTCGAATTCCTGTAAAGACTCATCGTCTGTATCTTGTTCTACCTTCAAATGTGAACCAGACATTGTTATTTATCTCTTTATAGTGCAATTGATAAAGAAATGATTAAGGTCCAATTCAATTGAAAATTTTTTCATTTAAATTTGCATTAAGATTACCTTATGAGTCTTTTTTTTTTCTGGGGCACGGAGGGAGGGATGGTTTACCGTAAACCCCCCGAAAAAGGCTTGAGAAAAATTTTAAAGTATCCACCAGCACGGTGAGGGGGGAGGGAATAGATGGATGGATGGTACTGAATTCCAAAAAAATAATGAAACAGGGCTCCGTAAAATTTCAGTAATTATTACATCATTGATGGAAAAGCCACGTAAACTGTTCAAATAGACATGATAAAGAACACCACGTTTACTGTTGAAAGTAACAAGGAACGGTACAACAAGTAATACCTTGAGGAATCCCACATAATTCTAAAAAGAATACCCACCAGCAAATGATGTTTCTAGGTGAAGACAACATTTAGACTTTCAGAGAACGAAATGGAACTGGAAATTGGCTTTTTCTTGAAACTTGGATCTAGAACATGCATGGCTTCCAATTTTTTTAATCCCTCTATGATCAAGTCATCAGTCATCAGATAATAATCCCCACAACTTCGGGTGGGTGATTACGGAATGGTTAATCCCTCATAATCCCTGAAAGGTAATCAACAAGTTTATACTTCTAAATATTCTTTCCTAATAATTGCACTAGCAAGGAAACTCAAAAATGTCTTGCCAATAAGGTTATACTTTGCTTATTACATTCATAAGACTACTGTGCTTTACAAGGTCATATAGTCAATCACCCGGTGGGCATTGCTTCTTAGGATAGTAGAGAATTGAATGGATTTACTATATAAAAAATCTGCTAAAAATTATTGTCAAGACAGAGCAAATAATTTCCTTATTATAAGTACAACTCTAACCAAATTCAATTACCCGTTTTGACCATAAAGTTGAGTTAAAAGTCAAAATGAAAATGTATTTGAATTTCCTGTTCGTAATTTCTAGAAGTTGGGGTAATTCCACCACCACCGTTGTTGGATGCCGTAAGCGAAAAAAATTACTGCAAATTACTTAAAATAGATAAAAACCCCTATTTCCGCAAATGGTTTTCGCTTATCCGATTATTTTACCCTAGACGTTTATCAAGGTAAACTCAAGTTGAAAAAGTTTCTTCAGACAGCCTAATTTGAATATGCAACATCCCACTCGCCCCCCAGACCACAGTACTCCAATTAATAATTGCTTGTAAACCCAAGCCAAAAAGCAATAATTTATTCTTGCCCTTTTTTTTTCGCCTTGTACGGCAACCGCAAATTTCTGGATGATCATGAAAACTTGGGGAGAGTCAAATATCATTCAATCCTAATACCTTAAAACCCCATGCATATATTAGAATTTAGCATATTCTAGTTAACTAATTTGATTTGTTTTTTCATTAATTGTATAGATTTCTCGATCTTTACTATCCCCCATTCCCGAGTAAACTTTCATCTCGGATACTGATCGCCGTCTTTTCCGTTCCTGGTTCCATTACAAAAAAGAAAAAAGAAAATGGAAACGATCTCAAGGGAAAAGCAGACAAAGCATAATTCATCGTTACCACCGTTGGACTTACACTCGACTTCATTACCAAAGACCTCTCCAAATAATAAGGTACATCATAGACCGTACCATTATTCGCCTTCATATAGAAGATCATCGTATTCATATCAATCGTTACTTGAACTTGATCCGAACCACCCTACTACCACCTCATTCTCCGCTAGTAATACCCAAAGTATCGATAAAGATTCACCAGACTTACCACGATATTCATCGGCTACAAGTTTGCATACAAAATTTACATATAAGTTAACTTCGTTTGTTCATACTATGGGACAGCAGTTGTCACAGTTAGATTCGAGAAGAACTTCAGTTAACACTACCAATGTCAATGAAAATTTCCCTGATGAATATAATATTGACACATCTACACAAGATCCGTCATTTCCTTTGAGTCATGAAAGTTATATGGCCAACTCCGCTTCTATAAAGCGGCATCATAGTTTTCATACCTTGAATAGTAATCATGGTGATGTTGATGTTGAAATGGAGCAAGATGGAGAAGATGAAAATTTGTCTCCACCAAACACACCAAATGAATTATCATTACAACCAATTACATCACCACTTGATGACCCGCATACATATCCTTCAACATTTTATTTATCTCCAATCACATCTAATGAATCACAATACTCTAATAAGTCGTATGATGAATATCGACATCTAGAACATGACGACTATGTGGTCTCGGGTTCCCCTTCATCATCGCAGGTTACGCTACCAAAAGAAGTTCATGTTGAAGATGTTATAATGCATGATGTAGAAATACAAGAAGAACACGAGCAGCTACAAGAACAAGAACAAGAACAAGAACAGGTACAACAGGACGAAGAGGAAGAGGAAGAGGAACAATTCTCTCCACTTTTATCACTTCCTTTGGAGATCCTATACAATATTATTGAATATGTGTATGCTGACAATGATGTTTCATCGATCAATGCCAACTTGGAAAACTTTGCCAACACAATTCCATTGCTTTCGAAAAAGTTTCATCATTTATCATTATGTTTCTTGTATAAATATACCATATTCAATCGTCCACATTCATTTGATAAATTTTTGCATAATTTAAATAGTAATACTACAATTGGGAAATATGTGGAGTTTATGGATTTCCAACAATTTACATCTATAGGATTGGGGAGAACAGGACGAATGAATCAAGAAATTCAAATGGTAACTTCAACAACTATAGCAGAAGCATTAAGAATGACACCAAATTTATTGGAATTTCTTGCCCTGGAAAATATTCAGGACGATATGGATATCAATGTCTTGGATTTATTGTTCAATAGATTACCAAAAATGAAAGCATTAGATTTCTGCGGAGCAAGTAGTGAAGCATTTGCTAAAGCATTTGATGAATTGGAAGTTGTCAATGATTTAACAATTACGAAACTTTCATTTCATGATTGTTCTAATTTATCATCAGATATATTTGCTAAAATCTTACCTAGATTAGTTCATTTGCAAAGACTTGATTTGAATCATACATCTATCAACTCAACTATATTACTTGATATTCCACGGTTGACAAGGTTGACGCATTTATCTTTAGCACGATGTTCACAATTGACAACCAAAGATTTGATTAATTTCTTAATAAATCACCCGGCGGTTTCTCAAGGAAGTTTAGAGTGGCTCAATTTACAAATTGATTCCAATGTTGTTAGTCCATTATCTGATATTTATTTATTATACACATTAAAGCATCTTAATGCGCCAAATTTGAAATATTTGAATTTGGGCGGTATGCCAGTAAATTATAAATGTTTGATTACAATCAAGAATAGATTCCCCAAATTATTAAGTTTAAATATTTCCCATGCAAATTTAAAACCAGAAGATTTGAATGAATATATGAAAGAGAATAGTAGGATTATGTATTTAGATATTACAGGTATAAAATCAATCACGAGATTTTACTTGACTTCATTCCTTAAGGTTAATTTCAATAGTTCATTAGTTGCAGTTGAATTTGATTATAAAATACTTTATGATTTTACCTCAAATGGTGATTTTAATAAAATTAGTCCAATCCAAACATCATTTATTGAGGAATTGGCACCACCTCAAATTTGGAAATTTTATGATAATGAAGGTCGTCGCTCGTGGATTTATAAAATATCACATATCGATCCCGAGTATAAATCAACACTTAGTGGAAGTAACACTGCCGTTCAATCGAATTTAGTGTATTATGATTTGGAAACTGGTAATAAAATAGTTTGTGCGGTTAAAAAGCCCGGGTTTTTGAAATATGCTGCAAGAAAAGTCAATTGTTCAATAGGATACTATAATTTGAATGGGTATAGAAACAGAAAAATGAAGGAGGATTGTTGGCCGGTAGAATTCAGTCAGAGAGGAATTTATAATTATTATTCATTGAATGTTAAATGAGAGATTGGTTTTTTCTTTTATAGAGGTAAATTGGAGCTTTCTAGGTTTAGCATAATGAACATCAGATAGAATGTATTTGATTTATCGAGTGGTTGGTCGGTTTTTGCTCGCCTGACCGACTCATATTGATCGACTCGTATAGTTGACTGACTCGTGTTGTTGAACACTAGTTAAATTGCAACAACGGGTTGTTGCAATTTAATTACAGAACCTTCATATTTGTAACCTAACCCTCTATGTAATCGGTTGCCATATTCCATCAAAGAATCCTTTGGTTTACGGGTTTACAGCGAAAATCGCCGAAACCCACGCCCCATATCTAATTCCCTTCACTCCAACTGTATAATCATATCCGGTGGTTATATATATCCACTAAATGGACTACAGTGAAAGAGACCGATGTGCTTCGTGTTAAATACTGCCAAAAAAACAATAGAAATCCTCGGTATTTAAAGTGGATAAAGGAACACATGCTTTTTATTTCCGTAGATAGCGAGAAAAAAAAATTAAGCTGCCCCACACTATTTTTCACTGGGGTGACTATTTAACTTGAGCGTATTTCCTTTGGAAGATTAAGATATAGAAGTAGGACTGCCATTCCAAAATAAAAAACGTTAGTCATGTCAGCACCAGAATTAACAGCCGTTAGATCCCCAATAGATACCGATAAGCTTTCAAAATATCTTTGTTCCAATCTTGTAAACGCATCAGGAACCACTTTAGGTCATTTGCCAGCCGACTTATCTCATTTCCATGATTTGAAAATTCAACAATTCACTTTTGGACAATCAAACCCAACTTATTTGATCACTGATTCTAAGGGTTCCAATTACGTTTTGAGACGTAAACCTAGTCCAAATGCCAAATTGATTTCGAAATCTGCTCATGCTGTAGAAAGAGAGTTTTTCATGTTGAGAGCTATTGATACTTTGAACTCAAATAGTTCTCTTCCC
This sequence comes from Hemisphaericaspora gorwae, assembly GCA_001655765.1. Lineage (NCBI taxonomy): Eukaryota > Fungi > Ascomycota > Pichiomycetes > Serinales > Debaryomycetaceae > Hemisphaericaspora > Hemisphaericaspora gorwae. Next base: position 17,678 of record LQMZ01001904.1, read on the forward strand.
GTGCCAGTTCCTAAAGTTCATGTCTTGTGTGAGGATGAATCAGTAATTGGATATGTGTTTTATATTATGGATTTTGTCAATGGTATACAAATTAAGAACCCAAGTATGCCAGGAATATCTCTTGAAGATAGTAAATTTTATTGGGATTCTATTGTTGAAACTATTGCAAGTATTCATTTATTAGATGCTGAAAAATTAATTCAACATTTACCTAAAGAACATTTCCCTCAATTTCAAAATGTTAAGAAATTAAAAGAATCACTGTATTTTGGTAGACAAGTTAAGACATTATCACAAATTCATAAATTACAATCTCAACATGTTCCAGAAATCCCCAATTTTGTAGACATTACTGGTTGGTTGTTAACCAATGCTCCCAAGGATCCAGCAAAACTTACTTTAATTCACGGAGATTTGAAAATTGATAATGTGTTATTTAATCCAACCACCAAGAAAGTTTGTGGTGTTTTAGATTGGGAACTTTGTACTATTGGTAATCCATTATTTGACTTGGCCAATTTCTTCCAACCATTCCAATTACCTAATAAATTGAACAGAATGTTATATCAGCCTCAAGAAACTGCCATGGGAAGTGAAGATCCTGAATCTCAAACCTTTTTATATTCTCAATTATCCAATTATGAAAAATTGATCTCCTGGGATCCAAAAGATCCTAAGAATAATCCTACTGACCTCTGGCTTATTGGTCATGTTTTTGGTTTATTAAGATTATGTGTTATTAGTCAGGGTATTGCCATGAGAGTTAAAATGGGTAATGCAAGTTCTGCCAATGCCTCTGGATTTTCTCGTATGTATCCATATTTGGCGGAATTGGCTGTAGGTTGTACGAAACAATGGAATGATAAGAAGAAATCTCTGAAAATATAACTAAGTTAGGATAGTTTGTATAGTTATAATATAGAAATATCAGTCATAGTGACTTCCTTTCTTGTATCAACTGTTAATTACCATAATTACCATGTTCTGACGTAATTATTGTGGCGTTCTCTCTGTCACGGCTGTAACAGTACCAGGGCCAATTTTTTGCCTGAAATGGGCCGGTTTTTTCCTCCGTTTCTTTTTCTTGACTCATAAAAATTTCAATGGGCCACCAAACAATACAATACAAATTTTTCAGTCTATGCCAAAAAAAGAAAAAACTTAAATCACACCCATCGTGGTTCAATCTTTTACAACAACAACAAACTAAATAAACAAGAAATATGTCGTCATTTGGTAGTGTATTCAGAGTCACAACATACGGAGAATCACACTGTAAATCAGTTGGTTGTATAGTTGATGGATGTCCTCCTGGTCTTGCTTTAACTGAAGATGATGTTCAACCTCAATTAACTCGTAGAAGACCAGGCCAATCAAAATTATCCACTCCAAGAAATGAAAAAGACCGAGTTGAAATCCAAAGTGGTACTGAAAATGGGTTAACTTTGGGTTCTCCAATCGGTATGATTGTTAGAAATGAAGATCATCGTCCTGGAGATTATTCTGAAACTGATTTATATCCAAGACCAAGTCATGCTGATTGGACCTATATTCAAAAATATGATACCAAGTCATCTAGTGGTGGTGGTAGATCATCTGCTCGTGAAACAATTGGTCGTGTTGCTGCTGGTGCAGTTGCTGAAAAGATTTTGAAATTGGCTAATGGTGTTGAAATTGTTGCGTTTGTATCTTCAATTGGTGAAGTTAGTATGAATAGAAATCCACAAGATGAAACTTTCCAAAAGATATTGAATACCATCACTAGAGAAGACGTTGATGATTGTGGTCCAATTAGATGTCCTGATGAAAATGTTAGAGATGATATGGTTAAAGTCATTGAAAAATACCGTGATGCTCTGGATTCAATTGGTGGTGTTGTCACTTGTGTAGTTAGAAATTGTCCAATTGGTTTAGGTGAACCATGTTTCGATAAGTTGGAAGCTAAAATAGCTCATGCTATGTTATCCTTACCTGCCACTAAAGGTTTTGAATTTGGTTCTGGATTTGCTGGTACTGCCATTCCAGGTTCTCAACATAATGATGCATTCTATTTCGATGAAACTGCTCAAAGATTAAGAACAAAGACTAACAACAGTGGTGGTATTCAAGGTGGTATTTCCAATGGTGAAAACATCTATTTCTCCGTTGCCTTCAAGTCAGCTGCTACTATCAGTCAAGAACAAGAAACTGCTACTTACGAAGGTAAAGAAGGTGTCTTAGCTGCAAGAGGTAGACATGATCCAAGTGTTACACCAAGAGCTGTTCCTATTGTTGAAGCTATGACTGCTTTGGTATTATGTGATGAATTCATGATTCAACAAGCTAGAAATGCTACCAGATTAGCAATCACCAAGAACTAATATATGGGTTTATAGTGTAAATAGACAAGAGTGTAATAATGAAAAAGAAATTTGAAATTTTTTTTGCAACTAAAGGTCGTGTACACATTGCATTTAAGTACGCGTTGAAAAATTTCACCCAGTGAACACAACTGGCAGCGAGAAATTCCAACAACATCAAAAAAAAAAGTGAACAGATCACACACCCACCACACACTCTATCGGTAAAAACGCAATACCATCGGCATACTTTCTAACTAAGAAGGCAAAATCTTTTTACGAAAATGAAGTTTGTTTCATTAATTCTATTTTTCATATCAGTGGCAACTGCTCATAATGTATTGCTTGCACCTTATGGTAAACAATGTTTCTTTGAAGAATTAAAGAAAAATGATGAATTGGCCATTAGTTTCCAAGTAGGATCACGTAATCCACATAATTCCGAACAATATGCTGTTGACTTTTACATTAATTCACCACAAGGACAAACTATTCTCAAGAAGACTGATTTGGATCATGGTGATGAATCGATTAAGGCTCTGACTGGTGGAAAATATACTTATTGTTTTTCCAATGAAAAAACCGGAAGAATTGATTTAGATGTTTCATTTAATATACATGGTGTTGTATTTATTGATGTTAATGATCCTAAGCTGGATACCTTGGATTATGCCATACAAAGATTAAGTCAATTGACTAATGATGTTAAGGCTGAACAAAGTTATTTAGTTATCAGAGAAAGAACTCATAGAAATACTGCTGAATCAACCAACTCAAGAGTTAAATGGTGGTCTGTCTTTCAAATTATTGTTGTTGCTGCTAACTCCATCTTCCAAATTTATTACTTGAAAAGATTCTTTGAAGTTCAATCTGTGGTTTAAGGGATTTAGATATGCATATATTCATAGAAATAAAAAATAAGAACAATTGAGATATTTCGTATTGGATATCGTAGTGATATCCGTGTAGTTGTCGGCGCAAGACACGATTTGCAACTTCTTGTGGTTTGCGTTCAATTAAAGGGAACATTTTGAAATGTAAACAAAAAGGTGATTTTTATAATCTTTCTTCTCTCAAACTATTTGAAGTCGATGGTCGATATTTGGCTATGGTAGGAAGCCGCATCTTGCTGGGGGAAGACATAATCCATGAGCCTACGTAGCACACCGCTTGATCAAACATCACAGGAGTAATCCTTGAGTTGTATTTTATTGAATTTGGGTGAAGCTTTATGGTGCCGCGAACATTTCAATAATAGCTCGAGAGAGACCCACTCTTCTCCTCTGACCGAACGGGATAATTCCGTCACTCCCTTTCTACAGAAATATTACTGGGCTCAACTGGGTTAACTTAAGCAAACTTAAACATGTAGTGTATGGTACATAACTATAGGCGAATCAAAGCAGTTTCTGAAAGATGGATGCAAAAGTGGGTGCTTCAAAACAACATCTAACAAAATTCGCAACCGTTGTAACTGGACTAGGGGATTTTAATGATCGCCATAAATCCTGTTCCTCCAAATACCGAGGATTTGTTTCTAGGGGGCGAACTCTTGACTTACAACAAGAAAAGATACCAAGCATCGTTTTTTCGAGAAATCTGGGGAGGGGGACGATAGTAAAAAGATTATACTTTTCTTGCAAAATTCTCTCCATTTTATAAATGAAAAATATTTCATATAATTACCAGACAACCTGTCAATATGGGGGAATCATATTATCCAGGCAAGACATGGAACGACTAATCACTGCGATTTATCAGGGTGTTACAAATAGAAGCACTTAATAGTATCGATGTATTTCGTTAGATTGATTCCTCGGTCCAAGTTTCGTGAAAACCGAATTTCCTTATTAAATACAAATAGAAGGGCTGCATGCGACGCTCTAAACTCCCTGGGGAAAAAAAAGTTTGTTTAACAAACGGGAAAAAAGTTTTAGTCTTGAAAGAAAACAGTAGTAAAACGGCGCAATTTGCGTACTAATCTGGTAAACAACAAGCATTCATACCCGATAGAGTCGACTAAAAACTTTTTCGGAATTTTCATTAAAACTATATTACTTAATTTGTATTTATGAACGAAAGTGTATAATTGAAAAGTAAAAGATCTTTATTTTGATCGTTTCATATTGCGAAAGAAAAAAATGTATGGCGAAGGATAGAAGGAAACTGCGGGTTGCTGTAAGTATCTATTACCGCGGTTCGGGTAGAGGGAATTTTTTCAATGTTGTTTTTACCTACTCTAACCGACAATTTATAATGTGATTGGGGGAGTTCTATCGTTATGTCCATTGTGGTCGTCCGCGTCTTTTTTTTAGCTGAAGGGCTTACTTACAAAAGCTTTCCTTAAAATATGGGCTGTAATAAGTAAGCAAATAGGAGATTTAGCCAACCACCAAACTAATGCGGACTGTGGGGTATTTACGATTTCACCGAGAGAAAGAATAAAAAAATTATAAATAACTTAGAACCATAGCCTTTGTTTGCTGGCGGTATCCTTGTGTTGTCCATTGTTTGGAGCCCCTTTGTGGTATGTACCAGCGGACTTTTGAACGAAGGTTGCGTTTTTCTCCTTTTTCTTTGAAAAAAAGAAGGTAGAAGACCTTCGGTTCTAGACAGGCAAAAAAAAAAACTTCCCTAATAAAATCAGATAGTGACACGGTGCGGTCATTCACGCAACCATATGGTCATCTTTCTATCTCAAGATGAAAAAATATCTGGTATTCCTTTCTACCATGTATGTTGATGGAATACTACTTGAGAGAATTGTCTGATTATGAAATTAACCTAGTTTGCATAGTACAAAACCCTTCGGCTTTTAGGGGCGAATGCCATATAATTGTCATCACATGGCCTTTAAAATTGTCTCGCCCTCCTCCCCCTCTTTTTAAATCCATTTCTTTTTTTTTGGTTTGGTTTGTTTGTTGTGGTATAATTCTTCCGAGAGAGAAAACCTTAATGAAAAAATGAAA
>LQMZ01001907.1:0-10313 GCA_001655765.1 Hemisphaericaspora gorwae
GTGAGTCGTAGACCTTACTCGAATGGAATGCCCAACGAGTAGAAATAATTCTTCCATCCTCGCTCTTAAACAATGTGTACTTACCTGCAGAATCTGCAACAGCAAACAATTCGCTGTTTGGGGAAACTGAAATCAAAGTTGGAGTCGAGCGCATTTTAGGGTATTGCTTATTTGATTTTGAAATCAGACCAGATTTAATCTCAATTTCTTCAATTGTACTTCCGCTAACATTAGTCACAAGATATTTAGAATCACTGATTGGAGCTATATAAGAACTTGTAAAGTTAAATGCGAGCTCTGTAATCAAATCAAGCGATTCTGAATATAATTCGACAACTGATTCAAATAACACAAGCAAACCAGAAGATAACTTTACCAATTGTTTTGGTTGAGAAGATAACTTAACAGAATTGGTTACCTTTCCATTAGTCCAAATCTTCAAGATATCATCCCAGCCAATAGTATATGCAGTTGTTTGGGAAACTAATATATCGGCAATGTAGTTCGCATGCCCTTCGTCTTCGGCACCTTGTAGTTTAGGAAGTGGAAGCAAATTGTCATTCTCCAAGCTCCATTGAAATAATCTGCCATCTGAGCTTCCACTATATAAAACATCACTATCGGATTGAATCTTGGTAATTGATGGCTGGTGTCCGCCAACTACTTGAACTAAATCACCATCATAATTGAAATAATTCAAATTACCATTTGCAGAAAGGGAAATAATATAATCCTTTGCCAATACTAAACCTACTTGATGATTTTGGACTGAGCGAGTTTGACTAACTGCAAAATTTTGTACTGATTTCCAAGTTGAAGTATCCCATTTTTTCAAAGTGTTGTCAGCAGATGCAGTCACAAAGTATTTTGAATCCGCAAGCCATGAGACAGCAAAGATCCCCCCTTCATGGGCATTTTCAATCTTGTGGATAAATTCACCAGTTTTACCTTGATAGACACAAATGGATCTATCGGAACTGACGGAAACAATATATTCGCCATCAGGACTGAATTTAACATCTCTAACAACATTTGTATGATACCCTCTCAAACTCTTTTCGAACTTAAATGGTGGACCAGTGAAGAATACCATAGCATGATCATCACTGACTGTTGCTGCACGGTATGGTCTTTGCGGCTTGATGTCGACGGCATTAATAGCTTCACTATGACCTTGGATATCACCAATTGAATTACCACTATCCCATGAAAAGCAATGCCCAAACTTCTCTTTACCTTGACCAACTGCAATAACACGTGAATTATCAGCATCCCAGGCAATAGATCTGATTGGACCTGACATGACTTGAAATTCACTCTTGATAGTTGGTGTTTCAAATTTGGTTGTTTTCTTATCGGTTGGATCAATTGATGAATCCCAAATTTTGATTTGACCCGATTCATCACCAGACGCAATATAATACCCAGATGGAGAAAATTTTACTGCAGTGGTAGTAACTGTGTGTTTACTGAAACAAACAACTGGAGAAGTAGCATTAAAATCAACTGGTCGAACGATAATTGATTTTCCATTAACATAGGCAATTCTTTCATTGACAGGATCATATGAAAGATGACTGGATTGACCTCTCTGAGTAGAAGGCTGTGGTACTTTGATTGCTAAGGGCTTAATTGACATGATTGATTAGCTTGGACCGAATGTTCACAACCAATTGACTATAGACGAATAAACAAGGAGGTGGAAGTAAGTTGGAATGTATGCACGTGACTTACTCTTTTTTTTTTGGCGTATCGATTGGCGGATAATTTTCCAATTTGCTTCATTATAACCAACGAAAAAAAATCAACTCAAAAAAACGAGGAGTTATATCTAGCGACATACCTTTTTGAGAACAATTGAAAGATGATTAGAAGAGTTGCTTTTGTTGGTAAAGGTGGTATTCGTAGTATATCAGGCTCTGTTATTAGACGTAATTCTTCTATTGCTGCTGGTACTGAAGCTAAGAAACCAAAAAAGAAGTTTTCCTTGTTTGGATTTCTTTTCAAAACTGGTTTATTGGTTGGTACCGTTTATGGAGGTACCTTGTTCGTTGCTACAAAGAATGACCAAGTAATGGACTTTGTTGTTGATCAAAAATTACCATATCATGAAGAATTAATTGACATAATTGAAACAACTACTTGGGAAGATATTCAAGATACCTTTGAATCTATCAAGGGTAAATTTACTGGTGTCAAATTACCATCTAAGAAGGAATTTGAAGAACTCACTGGGGAACTCACTCAGAAATTGGAAAGTAGAACGGATGATCTTATCAAAGAAACCAAGAAGAAATTAGGTGGTGGTAGTGAAAAAGGTACTGATTTAACCCCAGTTCAACAATTACAAAAACCAGTTGAAATTGAAGCTGTCAAGAAGACAGTTTCTAAGTTGCCATTAATTGAATTAAATGCTGATATTGCTCAATCTGTTGATGAAAGTGTCAAGGGGACTGTTGCATCCTTCAATAAATTTATAAAATCACTTGATTCTAATGCTGCTATTGCTGTAGACGCTACATTGCTTAAGGGTGTTAATGAAAGTATCTCTAAATTGGCAACCAAATTAAATGCATTAACCAAAACCTTTGATGATGAATTACAACGAAAATTAAAGGTTTCTCAAACTGATTTATATTCATCATTTACAAAGAAGGAATTGGAATTAACTGAAAACTTGTTGGAACAATTCAATAAAGAAAAGTCTCAGTTAGAAGCTAAATTGAACGAAAAATTAACTCATGAAATCCATTCTGCTAGAGAAGCAATTACTCAAGCTGCTACCAATGCCGTGTCTATGGTTAGAATCGAACAAACTAAGAAATTCGAAGAATTAATTGTTGCTAGAATTGATGAAGAAAGAAGTGGAAGATTGGCCAACTTGGACAAATTGGCTAGTAGAGTCGACAACTTGGAAAAGTTTGCTGAAAGTTTCGAATCGCAACTTGTTGCCAACCATAGCAAATCTTTAATTCAACAATCTGTTTCCAAGATCAGAAGTTTATTATTAGCACCAAATGCCACTGAACAACCAAAGCACTTGAAACCATTTGTTGAAGATTTGTCGAGTGTTTCTAGTGAAAACGAATTACTTAACTTGGCTTTGAAAGATTTAACTCCTTTACTTTCTGGTGAATCCTCACAATCTATTTTGACCACTTCTCAATTATTAACCCGTTGGGAACAGTTAACTCCAGAGCTTAGATCTGCTTCCTTGTTACCACCAAATGCTGGTTTGTTAGGACATTTATCATCTATTATCTTCTCCAAACTCTTATTACCAGTCAAAGGTGTTAAAGAAAACGGTAAAGATATTGAATCTGTTATTGCCAGAGTTGAATCCAGTTTAGTTAGAGGTGAATTAGATGTTGCCGTTGAAGAAGTCTCTAACTTAAAGGGCTGGTCTAGAAAGCTTGCTGATGACTGGGTCGTCGAAGGTAGAAAGAGACTTGAAGTTGAATTTTTACTTAATTTGATTGAATCTGAATCAAAAATTATGTAAAAAAAAATTATGTAAGAAACAACACTTAAACAGTTTCAAAATTGTTTATCATTTATTTAAATCGCTTTATTTAGTTTTGTTATTAATAATTATTTCCATAACTATTGTGCTTGTGGTGATAGGTGGAGTTGTAGTTCTGGTTGTGCCTATGTATGTGCTTGTCATACACCATCCTTACTACTACTGCATGTACTTACCATATCTATTTTCTTAACTGTCATTCTGGTATAGTTGTTTGATTTGTATGGAAATGAACATCCAAGTAATTTATGTTTTGGCGTCTCGAACAGAAACAGATTTTTTGCAGCACAATTTAGTTTGTAGATAAAGTATACACTGAGATTATTACACAAGAAATATGTCAAAAAGACAAATAGACTAGAGATAGATGGAAACCCTTCTTGATTTGTACAGAATGGTGATATAGACTCTCTCTTTTATCTTTTAGATCTATAAACTTCGTTTACTGCTAACTTGATCGTCTTGCAAAATCCAGGTTCTTTGTGAGCTACTGTTACTTTCTTCATTTTTATTCAAATTTGAACAAAAAAATTATCAAAAACACCAGAAATTAAAATTTTCAATTTTACTAGCTAATATACAAATGGAAAATATGAGAGTGTGATCAGAGGAGTCACCGGTAAGAGCTGGCTTGAAGCGAACGAATATTCACAAACATGTTTTGCTGTGGGCAGAAACTTGGATGTAATGCGATGAAGTGGTAGCTACAGAAAAAAAAATTATTGAATGAATATTCCAGATGCTATTACATTAGTCAATTAAAAATGAGCAACTCCAATCAGGCAATAACATACTTGGATGATTCAGAATTCGTTGCATGTCAAAGATGTAAAACCGAGCAAGCGATTTTGATATCAAGAAAGGAAAGATTTTGTAAACAATGCTTTATAAGGTTTATTAGAGGTAAGCAAAGAAAGCAAATGCAAGATGACATCTATAAAGTGAAGTACGGTCCGTTAGTTGAAAAACTAGGAGATCAGAAAGTTCTTTTGGCATTATCTGGAGGATATTCCTCTTTAGTTTTACTTGACGTCATGGCATCTTTGTTACAAGAACAGTATGAAGCACATAAAGGAAAACAAGGGTTTGAATTAATAGTTGTTAATCTCGACGAGTTTGAATTGAATTCCTTAAACAAAAAGATCCAAGATGTAGTTCCAGAACTACTTGAGAGGTATTCTCCAATCAAGTTGACATTAAAAGTTGTATCCTTAAATTCATATGTTGATCAAAGCGCATTGCAAAAGATAACATTAAATCAAGAATTCAGTGGATCTATTGGAACCTTGGACAGTACTAAAGAATATAGTTTGATTGATTTATTGAACTTATGTCCTAACAAATCATCAGCTGAAGATTTGTTAACAATTGTATATGAAGACTTGATACTAAAAACTGCTTACCAGGTCGGATGCCAAACTGTGATATATGGGCACAGTATGACAAGAATTGCAAATGAGATTATTGCACTTACAGTGAAAGGAAGGGGTTCGATAATTCATGAGGCAATCGCTGATCACACAATCACATATCATGGAAAAGAGATTAAAGTATTATTCCCGTTGAGAGATGTTTTATATGCCGAAATCTTAGCGTATGCTAAATTGGCGGACTTGACCAAATATTTAATAGAATCAACGATTCAAAAATCAAAAATAACAAAAAATCTTACTATCAGAGATATCACAACTAATTATTTTAAACAATTAGATGCCACCGGATATGCATCAACTGCTTCAACTGTTGTAAAGACTGGTGAAAAATTAGGGGCACCCAAAAGTGAAGAAGTATTGACACATTGTCAAATATGTGGTGTTGACATTTATAGAGATCCTCGTGAATGGTTACGTAGAATTACTGTCAACGAAGCGGCACCCGTCTTGACTGAAGAAGAAAAAGAATATGTTGAATTGTATAAACGAACTTTCGGAGAACAAGTAGCTGCCAATGCTAATAATGAACCTGTTAGCATTTGCTACGGTTGCATTGTTACATTGGGTGGTGTCAAACAGGATGGTGGGTTTATCTGGCCATTAAAATCACATCAACAAGCTGGTGCTGAAAATTTGCAATTTGTCTTTGATGATAGCAAGGAAAAGCAGCAAATTCTTGATGAGTACGTTTTGACTGATGATGATGAAGGTGAAAGCTAGGTCGGATTTCTCTTTTTGTAAGAGTTTTAATAGATTTTATTTGACATGTTACATATTACCTTTTCGGATAAATGCTGTAGTCATTCTCAGTTTTTAATACAAATTTTTATTATTGCATCCATATTGGAGTTACCAAGAAATATTTTTTTCAAAAGTCTCCAAACCTAATACAAACTGACTCTTTTATTAATGTCACTTGCTCCCACTGTACAAGTCAAATAATGTACTCGCCTAACTTATTCCCATCTAATTTGTTTGGTCTATGGAATGAGAGTCCTAATAGATTACCATTCAAACATATTGAAAATGAGAAACACTTGCAGACCGGAAATCAAAATAGATCAACAGATAAAGAGTTAGCCAAAGAACATAATCGAAAGCACCTACGAAATTTATTTGCTCCTCCTTTGTCTGCTTATTCCTCAGACTATCCAGGTGCCAATTTATCACAATTAGAGTATACTATACAAACAGCTAGTCCAAATTCATTACAATCGCGGCTATTAATTACCACTCCTTTGGCACAATCCAAAATTGATCAGTTAGAAAAGATCAGAAACACAGGATATAATACGATACGACCAATTGGTATTGGTAGAACTTTAGAGGAATTGGATTTTGAAAATTCAGTTCAGTTTAACGCAACTGAAGATCAATCGTTTGCCAATGCCGCTGTTGAAAATTCGGCAGACCATAGCAATGTAAATGCATTATGGACATCTGGTATGAACGCTAGTGCTGCTACATCACGAGGAGATGAACCCGAAATAGATTTGGATGCTCAAATTCTAAATGCAGATGATCTTTCCGAGGATGATGATGATCTTGATGCATTTGTCGATGAAAGTAATGGACTGTCAGAAATAAGTGAGCGTGTAGAACGAAGTTTGATTCAACAACGAATGAGAACTCAACAAAGTGTTGATACAGATATAGAAAGTTATAGAAATAACTTAGACGATGAAGATTTTATGGCAGAAGAAGTGGAATATCAAGATGATCATAGCATCAACTCGGGATCTAATACAGCAACGTATATGTTGATGAATAGTGGAACCAATAGTGGAACCAACACTACTAGTACTGTGTTTAATTCAAATGCTACTGGTAGAACTGTAAATACTAATCCTACTACTGCAAGTGGCACAATGGCAGAGACGACTAATAGCTACTATATGAATAGAATACACGAACATAATGAGGGTCAGAATGAAAATGACCCAGAGTATTCGGAGCTAGATATGGTGGTAGATGATAACTGATAGTAAGTTTTATGTCTTTCTGTGTATATTAGCCTTGAAATGAGTGTATAGGAGCATGTACATCCTTAATGAGATCAACTTTTGCATCCTGTAGATGAACTGCTGGAATCATCCATTTTCCACATGAACAACGAGAACCTCTCCAACTGTACCCTCCAATTTTTGATGAACATTTGGGGCAATGGAACTTGCCTTCTAATTCACCTTTTTCTAATTCTTCTTTCATCCACACTAATGGTTCCTTCAAAAAGTAATGTGAACATTTAGTACTTGCTTCTTGAGCAGATATTATTCTTCTTGAGTTTGGTGCGGTCTTGATAAACTGATGTTGACGAGAATCCAATTCTGGTATATCATGAAAATCAATATGTGTATTCTTACCGACAACTTGACGACATTTTTTGCATCTTAATTCAAACTTTTCCTCTGATTGATTGGTTTCTCGTTTACTTCGTTCCGATTGTTTCATCATCATTTCACGTAACGACTGTCCAGACGGATCTATCTTCAAATTGAGATCGACAATATATTGTCTATATTCTTCATTGTTTTCGTCAACTATACAATCCATTTCTTTGAACAACTTCAATTGTTCCATAAATGAAGCGTTTGGACCCGCCTCGGGACATTTCCTTTTAACTGCATGCAAGGATTGTTCTAGATTGAGGTTAAATTTCTTCATCAAATATGCCATGACAATTGCAACTGATCTCGAAACACCCTGAGAGCAATGCACTAAAACACATGCCAGATGTTTCTTTTTGTCAATTGAATTCTTAAATAATCCTGATTCTATAAATTCATAACAATCATTAAAGTAAGGTAATAAATTGGTGGTTTCTTCATCAGTCACTTCGACTTGTTTCCAATCATATGTAGTAGAATATGGCTCAGGGATTGGCCCAGGAACAACGGATAAAATACTATTTATCCCAAATTCTTTCCTTAAGTCGACACCTTGGTTGATTGGTTCAATTGAAGACAAGTAAACACCACCTAAAATTCGATGTACCAGCATTGCTTAATAAAATATTTGAGAGATGAGATGTGATGAGATGAGATGTGAAATAAGTTCAAAGACAAAATTTATGCTGTCAAGTTTTTCAATCTTGATGCGCGCAATTTTCTAGTGTTCCATCCAGAACGTATTTTTACCTAAAGATATTGGTTTATTATTAGATTATCAAATACTAAATGATATATAGAAATGAAAAAAGGGAAGCAATAAGGTACTGTAATAATCTAAGATCTCATCCAGAATCTCTTCATGTTTCTCAAATTTTCTCTTGCAAGTTCCATTGATGGTTTTTCAAAGATTTCATCAATTTCTTCTAAGGTCTTACCTTTAGTTTCTGGCATAAAGAAAATTTGGTAGAAGAAACCAAGGAATGCAATACCACCGTAGAAACCCATTGACAAACCAGGATAAGTCATAGCCTCCTTCATACTATTGAAGTTGTAAGTAACAGTGAAACCTGATAAGTACAATACAGATGAACAGATAGTCATACCTATAGATCTGGTACCGATGGAGAAAGATTCAGCTGGTAAGACCCATGTCAAACAGGCATAAGCACCGAAGAAACCCATATATAAAATAAGACCAGTAAGGTAGACACCTTCAGCAGCTGCAGGGTTGGTATTGATATTGATCATATAACCACCACCAACAAGCATTAAACCGATAAAGAACCCAACAATATTCATACCCCAAACTCTACGACCAAATCTATCCATGTATAAAATGGCAGGAATAGTACCTAACCATAAAGCAGCACCACCAACCAATGACATAAAAACGGAGTTCTTTTCGTCGAAACCAATACTGTTCATCATAGTAGATAAATAGTACATAACTGCATTGATACCAGTCAATTGACCTAAAGCAACCATAATGACGGCGTATGTCAAAGCACGACGGTTTCTTGGGATAGTGAATAATTCGAGCCAAACTTGGAGTTTATTTTGAACAGCACGAAGATCTCTTTCAGCTTGAGAGTTCTTGATTAATTCCAAAAATTCAATCCTGGCTGCTCTATCGTTGATATCACGTAATCTATCATATGAATTAATTGCTTCAGAATATTTTTCTTTAAAGACCAAATAACGTGGTGATTCAGGGAGGAACAAAAGACCAATAAGTAAAATAGTTGAGAAGACCAAGGAAGATCCCACCATGAATCTCCAACCACCGTGTATATCGTAGAAGATTGCAGCAATAGCAAATCCCAAAACTTCTCCGAAGGCAATGAAAAATTGATAAAGTGAAACCAAGTTACCTCTTTGGTTTGGTGGAACACATTCGGCTATATAAACACCGACAGAACCACCTTCAATACCGACACCCAATCCAAGAATAAATCTACCAGCATACATAACATTATGATTCATTGCTGCAGCACAGATGATGGCACCTATGGTATATAAAATACACGAAATAACAATGGCTCTTTTTCTACCAAAGTTTTCACTTAATGGAGTCATCAAGATAGACCCACCAACAGCACCTAAAGGCATCAAACTTGAAACCAAAGAATTTTCATGGGAATTTAAATGTAAAGCTTTATTCATCCCAATAGATGCACCGGAAATAATCGATTGATCAACACCAGACAAGATCCCAGCAAAGGATGCAAAAATACCCAAAAATTTAACCATATTATTTCTATTCTTAAAAGTGGTTGGAAATTCGACATTCTTAAGGTTGGTCCAGAAGGTTCCTCTTTGCTTATGTTCAACACCAAATTGAACATATTCGTCGAATTTCTTGTCGACATCGACATTAACACCAAATTCGGAATCTTCTTCATAATAAGTGATTTGTTGCTTTCCAGATTCGACTGGTGAGATTACACTGAATTCTTTTTCTGACATTTCTCGGTGTTGATTAGGTTATTGGATATACAAATAAGTTTTCGATTTCATGAAGCAGGAATTGACCCAGTTTATATATCAATCAAAAGCCTGCTAATTGTGTGTGTTTCGTACGTTTACATTATTTAGCAACCTATGTGTGGGGGGAGGTTATTGTAAGCCCATTGATAATTAGTTGCAAAAAAATATTATACAAAATCTGGGAGCGCCAACTATTGTTAAAACGTAATTGTTTTGGGGTTCATAAAAATATTATTCAATCGGCAAACACCAACTACAAAAGCCATGGTGTTCAACACTCGCATCTGATTGGTCGATCGTAAGGCGGTAGTTATTTGGAGTATTCCCCATTTTTCTAGCAAGTAAGTTTAGTTTTGAATAGAAGAATGACTTATTTTGTTGCTTTTTATTTTTTTTGGTCAAAGTGGGTCAAAAACAAAACCGCATTTTTTCTCGCTCTAATTTCTTTTTAGCAATCAATTGTTTTTAAATGTTCAATTG
>LQMZ01001909.1:0-11358 GCA_001655765.1 Hemisphaericaspora gorwae
AATTTTCTATTAATAAACTCCCCAGAATTTTGTAATCAAATCTTCTTAAAATAACCCTCGTGAAAGTTTGGTTTTTATTGTTTTCCCAAACGGGTTGAAGAATTGTTAATTCTTTCATTCTATATCGAATTTCATAATTTTGCAATCAATTTTGTTTTGCAATTGAAAACTTCATCGCAAAAAATAATTTTCTTTTGAAAACATCTTGAAGATTCTTTATCATTCCATCACACACAATTAAATAGACAGTATGCCTGAACAACATCCACAACCACCATTAGAGAAAGACGGAGCCGTCGATACAGATCAGCAGCTTGATCAGCTTATATCGGAATGGGATAAAAGAAGATACGTTCCAAAACCAGGTGAACCTGCTCTCCCACCACAAATTTCTCAATTTGCAAACAAGACCACTGATGAGGTCATGAAGGAATTAAACAGATTGCCATTTTTCATGACTGAGTTGGACGAAACAGATGGGGATGGTGGAGAGAATTCAAACCTTGAAGCACTTAAGTCTTTGGCTTATGATGGAGAACCGGATGAAATTGCTACCAATTTTAAAAATCAAGGGAATGACTGTTATAAAGCAAAACAATACAAACATGCTGTTGAATATTATACAAAGGGTATAGATGTGGACTGTAACGTAGATAAGATAAATTCTGCATTATATTTGAATCGTGCTGCCTGTAATTTGGAACTAAAGAATTATAGAAGATGTATCGAAGATTGTAAGAAATGCTTACTCATTGATGAAAAGAATATTAAAGCTTGCTTTAGATCAGGTAAAGCATTTTTCCTAGTAGATAGATTCGATGAAGCTATCCAAATTTTAGAATATGGTTTAAGCATAGATGGCAATAATAAAGACCTTACTACATTGGTTGAACAAGTTAAATCTAAAAAACAAAGATTAGAAGAAATCAGAATCAAAAAAGAAAGACAACAAGAAGAAGCAAGAATGAAACAAGATATATTAGATAATTCAATTAAGTTAAGACATTTTGAAGTGATCAAAACTTCAAACCCTCCAGAAGTATTAAAGAAAAGTAAGATACGATTAGAAGATGAAACAGATTATCAATCCCAATTAATCTTCCCAGCGATGATCTTATATCCAACCACCGATGAATTTGATTTTGTTGGAGAAACTAGTGAATTGTCTACACCATTAGAGATCTTGGAAATGGTATTGAATAGACCTATTGAATGGTTTAAAGATCCAAAACATAAAGATTTCACTGTTAAGAAATTGGAATGTTTTATGGAAACAGAATCAGGAGGATTAATTAAAGTGGGTAAGAAGATTGAAATTAATAACGCATTAATGAATGATAAACCGAAAGCTCCATTGTTTGATAATGCACTTCGACTTTACGTAGTTCCAAAACCTGATGTCCAGGACTGGTTGTCTGGATGGAACAAAGAAGCTGCCTTAGCTACCCGTAAATAACCCCATGAATAGATGTTTCCATTATTTTGTTCTATACAATTAACTATCCTGCAATATAAAAATACCCATTTTATCTAATATACACTTTATTCTAATAATTGATTCGCTTGTTCAAAACAGCGATTTATGATTTTGATCGCTAAAAATAGCCCTAAGATCCAAGACAGGATGCTTATCAAGCACAACGTTGGGGTTTATATTTCTATTAGCATACATCAATCTTCGTAACTCTGGTGATTGTGCCCATGACTTTAAACGATTTCTACTCCTATTTGGAGTATTCTCTTCATCTGACAATACCTCTGGCAAATTTTCGGGACTGACCTTTTTGGGAGAGGAAACTAAATGTGTTGATTTCGGTTCTATATAGTTTCCGATAAGTTCTCTGCTTGGAGAAGCTGTACTCTTTAGTTTTCGTCTTTTACCTGGATTTTCATCTCTGAATATTCTTCGAGCTGCGTCGGGAAGTGGGACTGCGTTTCCAGTTTGCAGCCGTGGAGGTTTACTTACCAATTGATGTGGTTCATTAGTCTCCTTTTCCAATGTCCGCTTTACAGGAGCAATTGAAGTAGTAGGTTTGGAAATTCTACTAGGAATACGGGACTTGATCCCCGATGAAGAATCGTGAGGTGTATCATCCGTTGATTCAGTGACTATTCTGACATAGTTCGATTGCTCAGATTTATGAACAGATTTCCGTATAGGCACATGATGGTTAAGCGCGATACGAATCTTCTGCTTGGGCTTCTGGGCTGCAGCTTCGTTTCTGTGGTCCATAATCGATTTTTTCTTCAAAGGCGGAATTGCCTTAAGTTCCAATTTAGGTGGCGCTGGTTTTTTGGCATTTTGTTCATTATTAACAATGTTGCCACGAAGCTTAGCAGGCGAAGTCTTTGGTCGATAACGATTGTCAAATTGTGGATCAATTAAAGTTGTGGTTAGCATTCGATTTCGTTCAATCTTTTTAATTCCTTCATTAGTTTTTGTAGCTTTAGGCTTTGTCCTGAAAGAAGTTGAGCTGCTTGGACCAGTTAAACGATCAAACACTTCTGGCAGCATAGCCCTAGGTGCAGAACGCACCGGAGATCCCAAGGCCCGAGCAATCGGAGACCGTGTAAGCATAGGTAACTTAACTGGGGACAATGCTCGGAGCCTATCAACAGTATTCCAGATACTTTCCGGTGAGCGTTGCTTCTTTGGAGATGGACTTGCACTGACTGCTGGCAACTTGGAAGGCAGTTCATTGAAAAATGGCTTCAATGGAGATAATGGCTTTAACCCGGCATCTTTGAACGGAAAATCAATTTGTTCTTCTGGGATTCCTTCTGCAATCGTAGAGTGACGTATTTCTTTTTGCATATTTTCGTTTTCAACTAGATGCATAGGTTTCTGGTTTACATCTCTCTCAGTAGCAAGATTTTGATTGCTACTCTTTCTCAAAAACTCATCATTATCCACAAGAGGACCACTCTCTTGTATCAAGTACTTATCTCCTTCCATTGATACATGACTTTTCTCTTCGAAGTTCTGACCGTTCTCGACAGTTTCTTCATCAATAACTATGTCTTCGTTGTGTGGCTCAAGCTTCCGGAGAGAGCTGGAAGTTCTTTGAGTAAAAGGTATCCACGGAATCTTTGATTCCTCTCTTGCGTATGTATACCGAGACTGTACCTTAACGGGAGATATTCCAAATCTATCATCAATTTCAGACTTACTGCCCCCGACTTCATTATCTTCAAAACTGAGCTCTCTATTAGAAGTATTTCCTAATTTATCTATCGCTTTCAAACTATTAGGCTTTACTTTATTTCGCTTTGGTTTAGTAGCAGATTTAATAGCAATTGGTTCTCGTGTAGGCAATGAAATAAACATAGAGCTTCTGCTCTTTGGAGTTTTCATTATATGCGACTTATCTTTGTATTCACCAGTAGAAGACTGGAGTTCATCTCTCTTGGATGCAAAACTTTCTTCGTCTGGATAGATGTCTTTAGTTGGATCGAATGCGGTAACTGAAGTTTTATCCGCCATGCTTTTTCGAATTGCTTTACTGATAGCTAAAAAGGAATCTTCTCTAGTTTTGTTCTGAGCAGCCCCATTTATCACCTGTTCTCTGCTTTCAAATATCACATTCTCCACCTTTAGTTCACCTTCTTGTTTTGAAGATTTAAGTGGAGATAGGCTATTCTTTACCTCAGGGCTTGATTTTATATTCAATGGCACGATTTCACTATGTGACTTTGGGTCATGACGTATACTAAACCTTGTAGGTGATGAAGATCGAGATGAAGGTGGTGGCCGAATAAATGAATGACGCGTCATATTTACATTTCTTGTATTAGGAGGTAACGCTAGTTCGTTAATATTGACTTCATACTTCAACACTTTTTGCATGAATAGATTAAGTGAATTATTATGGTTGGTGGTATCCATATAATGATCTTCAGTCATAGACAACATTTGTCTAAAATTCCTTGTTAGTTCGCCTGATATCCATCGCGAAGAACCTGGAACTAAGTCATAATTCTTATCCTTCTTCTTTCTAGCTGCGCTGACGGCCCAAAGAGTCGACATTTGCTCTTTTGCTTCTTGCTCAACTCCTGTTGATTATTATTCGTTTGTTTGTTTGTTTGTTTGTTTGACGGTTCGGAAAAAAATAAACATGTAGTTTGGAAATACGACAAATGTTCATTGACGCGACAGGCAATTGGCATCAAATCTTTTTTTAGAAGGCGAAGGTTTCTTTTTTTTTTTGAGGGTTTACAAAGGTGGGTGGGGAAATCACGAACGATCATCAAGGTATCTTGCTTTCTTATTAAGCGTATTACGTTTGAACTAGATAGAAGCTTGCTAAGAATGTTGCATGAAGTACTAATAAGGAGGGATGATGGGTGCTCAATATATGACGGTGCTTCCACTGTGAATTTAGTGTTTCTGATACTTATCACCTTTGGGATCATTGTCAGTTACTTGCCACAATATGTGAGAATCAATAGAAAGAGAACATCAGAAGGATTGTCCACTAATTTTTTGTTGTTAGGGTCGTGTTCTTCTATTTTCACACTAACAAATATTATATTAGTAAGTTCAAGAGCAAGGCATTGTTGTTCGATTGGTGCACTTGACACATTTAATTGTTTCAATTCACAATTAAATTTAATTCAAATTGGTATACAATGCACTTGTGCAATTTTAATTCTTGTATTAGTATTGGTATTGACAAAGCATTCGATCAAACAGGATAAACATGAATACCAAAGAATTGTACACGTTGGTAAGCTAGTTGCAGTTCATGGTGCCGTTTCATTGTTGCAAGTTATTGTTGGATTATTGTCCAAAAAAAGTATATTATATACCATTGCCAATACCAATGGTTTGTTGTCAACTTTGTTAACAGTCATCAAATATGTTCCTCAAATTTATACAACCTATCGATTGAAACATCCAGGAACTTTGTCTATTGGAATGATGTGTATTCAGACCCCGGGAGGGTTTGTTTTCACAGCAACTTTGTTCTTCACTAAAGGTTCACATTGGAGTTCATGGGTTTCATATTTAGTGGCCGCGTTACTTCAAGGATTTTTGTTATCTCTTTGTATCTACTACGAGTATTTCAAAGGTGGCCATGGTGAAGCAGAAGAATTGGAGAGAGAAGCAATAGAAAGAATTGTAGACGAAAATCTTCATGAACAAGAAGAAGAACTTGACGACCAAGACCAAGAGCAAGAATCGAGACCTCTTATTTGACATATTGTTTATTAATCTCCTCTTACAGTATAGCATAAAATAAAAACAGCAATTAGTTACTATATCAAGCGACTATAATCGTGAAACGTAGCAAGTATTTTCATACCATTTCATTATTAGAGGTCGTGTTGAACTACTTCACTGTTACCTTGTGTCAAGTAAATTTCCATGAGCAACGGTATTCATTCTTCCCACGGTCTAATAACGCGTGATCGATTACGTAATCGGTGGGCGTGTGTTGGGAAGGGAAACAACCAATCTTCAATAGTAAGTTAAAACTTGGATTATTTGTCAATGGTAAAACGAAGAGAAAAAAAGTTTTTCCAAAATTTTCATTTCACCTGTTTCCTCCTATTGCTTTACAACACTTGGAGTAGAACAACATGAGTATTGCTACCGCCTTACGTGCTGCTCGTCCAGCTTTATTCTGCAAGAATGTTTTACGTTTAACATCTCGTCCAGCTTTTGTTAGAAGTTACGCGGCTTTCAATCGTTCCAAACCCCATGTAAACATTGGTACTATTGGACACGTTGATCACGGTAAGACTACTTTGACTGCTGCCATTACCAAGGTTTTATCTGAAAAAGGTGGTGCTGACTTCTTAGACTATGGTTCTATTGATAGAGCTCCTGAAGAAAGAGCTAGAGGTATTACCATTTCTACTGCCCATGTTGAATACGAAACCGAAAAGAGACATTACGCTCACTGTGATTGTCCAGGCCACTCTGATTATATCAAAAATATGATTACTGGTGCCGCCCAAATGGATGGTGCTATCATTGTTGTTGCTGCTACTGATGGTCAAATGCCTCAAACCAGAGAACATTTGTTGTTAGCTAGACAAGTTGGTGTTCAACGTGTTGTTGTTTTCGTTAACAAGGTTGATACTATTGATGACCCAGAAATGTTGGAATTGGTTGAAATGGAAATGAGAGAATTATTGTCTACTTACGGTTTCGACGGTGATGAAACTCCAGTTATTATGGGTTCCGCTTTATGTGCTTTAGAAGGTAGATCTCCAGAAATTGGTTCCGAGGCTATTATGAAATTGTTAGACGCTGTTGATGAATACATTCCAACCCCAGTCCGTGACTTGGAACAACCATTCTTATTACCAGTCGAAGATGTCTTCTCTATCTCCGGTAGAGGTACTGTTGTTACCGGTAGAGTTGAAAGAGGTGTCTTAAAGAAGGGTGAAGAAGTTGAAATTGTTGGTTCTGGTGAAAAACCATACAAGGTTACTGTTACTGGTATTGAAATGTTCAAGAAGGAATTGGACTCTGCTATGGCTGGTGACAACTGTGGTGTCTTATTAAGAGGTGTTAAGAGAGATGAAGTCAACAGAGGTATGGTTTTAGCTAAGCCAGGTACTGCCAAGGCTTCCAAGAAGTTCTTATGTTCCTTATATGTCTTATCTACTGAAGAAGGTGGTCGTCATTCTCCATTCGGTGAAAACTATAAGCCACAAGCTTTCTTCAGAACTACTGATGTTACCTGTTCCTTCAAGTTCCCAGAAGGTGAAGGTGTTGACCACTCTCAAATGGTTATGCCAGGTGACAACGTTGAAATGGTTGGTGAATTAATCAAGCCAACCCCAATTGAACTTAACCAACGTTTCAACATCAGAGAAGGTGGTAAGACCGTTGGTACCGGTTTAGTTACCAGAATTATCGAATAAATGTGTTAGAATTCCTCCGTATTTTCTATATATAGTGGTTCTTTAAATGATCTAATTGATTTTCGATCATTTGTCTGTACATAGTAAAGAGTATATATGAATTGTTTTTCTGGATAATGATGAATTGACTGTAGAAAATCCGATTTAGTAGAAATAAAGTGTCAATTGAAAGGTTCCAAACATACTCCAGCTCTTTAATGATAACTCTTAATGACTTTTTGGCCAGTTTCTTCTATCAATTATTGCTTCGTAAGTCTTTCAATTTTATGGGCTGCCAAACCCTCAGTTTCAATTGGAAAAATAAAAAACTCTCAAACTCAATGGGTAAACAAGAGATTGAAATTTAATGATCCATTGAAAAGGATGTTATCAAAAGCAAATGAGCTATTGACATTTCCAATCATTAGTCTACATGACTCTATCAAATATCCCGATCCTTTTCGTCAAAATGAATCATATGAAATTAAATTATTTAGCAACAACCGACAACTTTTAATTGCAACACGTAAAATTGCCATATTGCAGGGTTCTCTGGTTTCCAAGATTTTAACCTATGACGAAGATATAGTGGCAGCTACATATACCACTTTTACATATAATCAGGTGCTGGCAGAAGTGCTAGCCGTTTGTCTAAAAAGATCAACACATATTTATTATCCTGATGGAAGATCATATGTTGTTAGTTTACCTTTCATCTTGAAAAACGCATTACCATTTGAATCAGGGCTTGTACTTGAAAGAGACCATAAGCAGCCATTGGTTTCCAACAATGGTGTACTACAACAATCACAATTAAACTCGGCCCCCATACTTACATTAGTTGATCCAATTGATGATTTTCGAATAGTATCGACAAATTCAACATTAGTAATTTCTCAAAATGAAGAATTAATGACATTTCCAAGGAAGGATATCAATAAGAATGCATCATTATGTACAACTTTCAATTCACAAGATGGAAGTATAAATGTTTATCATGTTCGTACTCCTTCTCGGAATGTTGTTAAATTTGGAAATCAATCCCAGAAACAACAACAGAAACGAAAATATGGAACGATGACTAGACCGAATCCTTCAAGAATACTAGAAGATGAAATATCATTGGATACAGGTGGTCCGCAGGTTGCCGTTTCTTTCAATATGGAAAAAAAGAGAACTAGTACTTTGTTATCTGACATTTCATCAATAGGTAGAATCGCAAGTGATTTCCCAGATAATTCCAAATATAGTATTTCACAAGATTTTTCAGGATTTAAAAAAGATATGATACTTTCAAGAATCGATTCATTGGGAAGTAAATTGTCCAAAAGTAGTATTCGAGTGTTTAACATTTATTTTGAAGATCAAGAAGGTATTGTTGTAGTTAATAAGTTGAAAAAGGAATGCAAGGTATTCATCTATAAATATTCGTCAAGCAACCGACTTCTGACTATTTATACTGTGGAATGTTTGGATTGTATACCGTTGGCATCCACTTTATTCGAAGGGATATTGATCTTATTGACACCCGATAAGAGACTAGGCATGGTAAATCCATTTCTTGATATGACCTCGGCAGATAACTATTTGGTACTGGGAATGAATATTGAATCGCTTGTGTATTCTTGTGAGGAGAAGCTTGCCATTAAATCAAAAAGTAGCAAGATATCTATTATTCAACTAATCCTACAGCCTACGTCTAGTTTGGTCTGGCAGTGTCTACAATGTTTTCAATATCTATCCGGTTCTAAAATAAATCAAACCATGTGGATGCTTTGGAGGGCAGCATATTCTATGGACAATTATAAAGATGAATGGAATGCGTTTCTTGTGGCTTTATTATCTTTACTATATCCTTTTGATCAAGGAATCAAATGTGTCCAGAATCAAATCACTAACCTTCTCCCGCAAGCGAAGCAGCTTCATGAATCTTCAAATCTGAATTATCTGTTGCCTGACCTTATACCGTATATTGTGTTATCGTTTCATTTATTACGTGAAGAATTCAGACTAGATTCAACTAAGAAAGGGGATTTACGAAAATTGAACGTTTTACTTGTTCAGCTAACGATGTGGATGGGATGGCCCAGTTCATGGACGAAATATTATGGTATCAGACTTGAAACTTTGGATCAAAATATCAAATTCTTACTGGCACTCGTATTACCAACTCCACCTAACTTATTAGAATCGTTAACTAGTTTATTTGATTCTAAAATTGTACGATATTTGACCTTTTCACAATTAGTTTCAGAAAGTGATTCAGTAGATGCTTTAATAACTCCAAGAACCCATTCAATTTTGAAATTGTTTGAAGTATTAGTTTCTGAACAATATGATGGGCCAAATACGATCGTGGAAATTATGTGTGAATTTAAAATTACTCGGAGTGATTTGGAAACTTATCCACTTGGAGTTTCGATCCCGTTAAAGGAAGCACTTCTGATAGCACAGGAAAATCCTGCGTTTCAATGGACTTCTGATGCGCTTGAATTAGTCGGCAGAGATGATTTAACCAAGTTTCTTTCCCATAACAAAGTGAATATCAATTCAAATGTGGAAGAGATAACACTGAGAGAAGTCCATAGTATTGAGAGTTTATTATCAAATATTTTAGAGAAAGATGAATCATTTTCTCCTTGGGATGGACAATCAGAAGCTGATAGAATAGGTATAACTAAATTGATTTTTGATTTTGATCGAAGATATTTTGAAATTACTACTTTATTACATCAAACCAAGACCCAAACTGCTTATTTAAATGTTAGTGAGAATATTGCCGAATATGATCTTGTATTATTGCAACGAGAATTAGCTGTCATTGTAGCATTAAGAACATTGACTATCCCCTTAGGTAGAGCTGCATTATTTTATGCTGGTAGAAAACCATTATTAACTGAGAAATTCCCCATTCCTAAATTCAATTTAAATACATTGATTCAACCAACAATGACAAATATGATATTTTCAGATGAAAATATATCACAAAACTTTATTGAATGGGGATATTTTCATAATGGAGTTTCTTCAGGATTATCTATAAGTAAAGAATCAAAGGGGATTTCTGGAAGTTGGATAATTTTCAATAAACCTCCAGAACTTAATGCACAACATGCTGGATTTTTATTGGGATTGGGTTTAAATGGACATTTGAAGAAGTTGGAAGAATGGCATATTTATAATTATCTTGGTCCCAAACATCCTTTAACAAGTATTGGGTTGTTATTAGGTATGGCTGCAAGTATTCGAGGAAGTATGGATAATAAATTAACCAAAGTATTATCGGTTCATGCAGTTGCATTATTACCACAGGGGGCAAATGATTTAAATGTTCCAACTCTGGTTCAAACTGCTGGATTAATTGGTATTGGATTGTTATATTTAGAATCACAACATCGTAGAATGAGTGAGATTTTATTATCACAAATAACTGGGTCGGTATTTCAGAATGATACTGAACAAATTCATGAAGGTTATAGATTAGCCGCGGGGATTTCACTTGGATTTGTTAATTTAGGTAAAGGTGATGATTTACGAGGATTGAATGATACTCATGTTGTAGATCGATTGGTTTCACTTGCCATTACTATGAAAGATTTCCAACCGGTTCAAGAATTAGATAAATCGTCATGTGGAGCAATTATTGCCCTTGGGTTCATGTATATCAAAACTGAGAATGATGATATTGCCAACAAGTTAAAAATCCCTGATACTGAACAATTATTGGATTATATACGACCAGATATGTTATTACTTCGATGTTTAGCTAAGAATTTAGTCAAGTGGCAAGAGATTGATTGTACTATTGAATGGGTGAAATCAGAGATACCTTGTTGTATTTGGGATAAATTTGAGACTAGAGAGTTGAATAATCTTGATAGTGATCAATTAGTTTATTTTAATATTTTAGGGGGGATATGTATGTCAATTGCAGTTAAATATGCATCGACACATAATTTACAAGCTAGAGATACTATAATTCACTATCTTGATAAAATGATGGTATTAAGTTGTTTAAGTGCCAATAATTATGATCAAAAGATTACCTATAATAGTGCGGTAAATATTCAAAATTTGTTGGTACTTTGTGTTTCAGTAGTTATGGCAGGTAATGGTGATTTAGAATGTTTCAGAAGATTACGATTATTGCATAATGATACTAGTAAGGGCGGTATGGGGATGGGATATGGTAGTTACATGGCAATTAATTCAGCATTAGGATTTTTATTTTTAGGTGGAGGACAATATGCATTTAATAATAGTAATTTTGCCATTGCATGCTTGGTTATTTCGTTATATCCCATATTCCCCAATGAAAATAGTACCAATGAAGGTGAGGAAGTTCATTTACAAGCATTAAGACATTTTTGGGCATTAGCGGTTCTGCCTAGATGTTTAATTATACGTGATGTAAAGACACAAAAGCCATGTAAGATTCCAATTATAATCAAGACCAAAAATGGATCAATCAGCGAAGTATCATCTCCCTGTTTATTACCT